>LUCM01008281.1:2213-27673 GCA_008360955.1 Fasciolopsis buskii | reverse complement strand
GCCTACGTTCAACCACAACTCCTTGGAAAGTCGCCAAGGCTTTGGAACAACATATCTTGCATTATCTAAGCCCGTGAACAGATATTAAACGGGTGGCCGAAACGTTGGTCTTTGATCAGAATCACATTTGCACGGTGAGGAAAGTTCTTCCATTAGTTCTAGGTTCCGTGTGCCCTAGCACTCCAAAAGGTGTGTCTCCCTTAAACCGATCGATAATATATACTTTGTTAATTCCACTTTGGATCAATAATTTCTTTTAATTATATCTAAAAGAACAGGTCTATCGGGATAAACGTTCATCTTCAACACTTTCAGTATATGCTTCACTTTTTTGTTGATTGTCTTCAGAACACAGATTTTTTTCATCCTTTAAGTCAAACGATTCGTCAGCCTCAATTGTTACCTAGAAGGGTTGAAGTTCCAAGAATGTGTGCGTTGTCCCATCCAAGTACGTCTACGAAACGTTCCCAGTTTGATGCAGGCGGGCATCCAAGAATCCAAGAAAACTGTCATTCACCAAAATGGCCGTGAACTTAGAAATTGGATACGCAGTGATGAACGATCGTAGAAATTCGCACAAGTTTCTCAAAGAAGTCTGAATGAAGAACATGTCATCGATCTATCTGATAAACAAATCTCCAATGGAGATGATGCTCTCCACCAATCCATACACTTGCTTAGCTAGGAATATGTCTGTCTAAGCAGTGATCTCATGGCTACCCCAACCATCGGCATCTAATATCTTCCATTAGAGAAAAATTGTAAATTTTATCTTGCATCCGAGAATGAAACGGGGATTCCCCCGCGGCCAGCTGCTGTTGGAAGACCTACCGATTTCGTTGGATGATGTATTTGGCCTTCAGAGACCGGTGAAATATTCATGTTGTTCGGCGGTAGCCACACGGATAAAGTGGTGGCCTCCGGACGTGAAGGTCGCGGGTTCGAATCCTCCCACTTTCGGCCAACTTTCCCACTTGGCAGCCCTCTGTTAGCCGCGGCCCCCTTCTTGGAAATTGCTGTACATTGTTGTTTCATTAATAACGGAATTAATAGATAAAAGGTAAAAAACGATCACAGTGACCATGATACTTCACTCCGTTATTAAAATACCATGGTTTTTGCTAACATGTGAGTCCAAGAACACCAGTGCAACCACAGGATTGATTGAATTAAACTGTTTCACGTTTGCTACCCAAGTGCGTACAATTAGTTGCCGAACGGTTGATTCGAGAAATATGACAGAGCTACAAGCACAAAAACCACAAGTAGGGGAAAATTAACAAGACACACAGCAGTCATCCTGATCATTCGCACTGAGTGGTAGTTGGATGAAGGTCACAACCATTGGTTTTGTTATCTCCAAACTCTGTATCAGAGAAGGTCGGAATTGATCACCGATCCCAGCTGGTCACATAAATCAAGTCTATGACGGCTAATGATAGCCACCTTCACGAACCACAGCAGGTGGCCGGATTTTTGACGACTAATCACTCGAAATTCTTGTCCAGGATCAGCGAATCTGTCATACAGTCGATTGGGTGCCATGCGTTTGAGATGTTCTGAATTTTCGACATACTGAATGCTAGGTTTTTGTAGTGTGTCCGGAAATCTTTTCATTTCTTGCGATTTGCTTGTCATCAAAAGCGCTTTGAAAAAGTGGACACGTAAAGAACTACTTAGAAAGTTGGGTCCGTCTAGATCAGATTCACGGAGGATCTGTCTGGTGTTGTGTAACGCAACTAAAACAGTAGAATGATACGTCATTGTGAAAACTTGTCCTAGATGTCGCTTTATTCGTTTGTTTACTCTAAAAAGACAGTCGTCTTTTTCGAGGGGGGGGCATTGGCTTTTGGGAGTTTTGTTTCCCGTTTTTCTCCGTTTACGGGGACAAATTCCCTTGGATAAACACTCACCTCCAGTATGGAGGACATATTTGGCAGATCACCTTCAAGTTTCTCGGTAAAGCAGAATCGCCGTCCTCTAGATAAGGTCGATTGTGCAACAGCTCCATTGTAGTTGACTGGGCAAAAACTCTCGAAGTTCCAATAATACCCAGTCCACGTCGAGTTATGAAAAATGAACTAGGAAATTAGGAAATCATGCTTGTTCTTGCACCCGAAAGTTTCCATTGTGAACTGGATATGGGAAATTTTTGCAATCATCCACGCTGCATAAGCGACACCCGTGCATTTTCACGCTCGCTATCCGATACCATGAAAGAAAATTTGTGATTTCAAAAACTTTTCACAGTTTGACGGCCATATTTGAAGAACATTCAGTTTATTTCCTTCGGTCCGCGAACTCAGCAGATGCATCTGAAAGGAAATGTTACCAATTTGATTTTTTTGTTGCTTCTAATGAATGACACTCACTTGGACGGATGTGCTATGAAAATAAGTCATTCTATTTCCTTCATATATATATGTCTATATAAATATACTGCTTCTATTCCCCTAGGCACAACTGGATTGTGAATGCATAGGGTGTCTAGGTAAATTTGAAAGTGTACTTCGGTTTGTCAATTCATACGCGTGTGTAAAAGTTGTGAGGCTCTAATACGGCCAAAAATAGCTATCGCAAAGGGCCGAACGAACCGCATCGGATCTACTAAATAAGTAGTAGCGGATTTCAAGTTCATAATTAACATTGTTCCGGCAATGATTGAAAATCTCCGTCTGTTGTACTGCTAAACAAAACGTGTTATAATAAGCTGCTAGCAGAACATGAAATTCGATTGATTATCAAGCTCATAAGTTCGTAGCAGTTGGACGAGAAGGTCTCGAGTTCGAATCCTCTCACAGCTGGTCAACTTTCCCACTTGACAGCCCTTTGGTGGTTGCTGCCTCTTCCTTAAAATAATGTGCATGTGTTATTCCATTAATATATGAAGTAATAGGTGAAAGAAGAAAGATAAAATAAGTAGTAAAATGGCAAACCTTCAGGCGCCGGTCCATCATCCTCAGAGTGCTACCTTGGCGATAATAAACCTAACCGATTTGAATATTATTCAATGGACGATAGCAAACAAACCATAAGTGGGCATAATGCTTCTTGTGATTTTAGCAGATCGAAATGAATATATGCGAATCCACCAGTAGTAGGCAGCTTTAAACGAATGGTATCTCGCTGAAATGCGACTAACACATTAGAACATCGTGGTTATGGAATGGCGAAGTCACAACACTGTTTCGAATGCCTGCACTGGAAAATAAGCAATTTGTTAGCACAGGGCGTGTGACATCAAGTTAAAATTGAAAAAATCTGTACAACCGAGGAGTGGCGCCTATATGTTTCGACCAGATCACGTGATTCCAGCTCTCGATTTCGTGGGATTGCATTCGGTCAAAAATTCAAGTATACAGGACGCGTAGCACTCAGTACTTCCTCTTGCAATTCATTTCGGAAAAATTACAAAATTAAGAAATTAAGGTAGTTTTTATTGTGAATGATATAATATTAATAACACAGCGTTGTTGGTAGATGTAATGCGCCAATTAAGGTAGTGTTTTCTTTAATGAATTTATGTGCAATTCAAGCGATACAACTGGTGCGATTTCGCGGTAGCTCGCGTAGACAGTCAGCCAATCAGAGCCGTAGAGACAGGCTTTCGGGAAGGTCAAACATGCCTCAAATCCTATTGTATCAAATATATTCAACCAATTGCTACCTGGTACCTAAATACATGAGTTAAAAATAAGCCCCTAAACAGTCTGTCAGCTACTATAAACTTCGCATTATCTTCAGTCACGAGAGAGGCAGACAAATCGAGTTTTGCTCCCATTGGAGCTCATCCGCAGTGCATAGCCATCAAAAGTTGGAAACCTAGAAATTCAACTGGAAAACATATGTAGCGCCATTGTGTCACCAGTTCCCATCCGAGCTAATCCTATTCAGATAATATCCTCAAAGACAACCAGCAACGCCAGACAGGTTCGAGGAAAGACACAGTATTTGTCCGACTAATTCAAATCGAACGCCACCCGCCAGACTAGGATTTTTCTCGCAGACCGATCGGAGAACCTGAAGTCTGTGTGCAAAGCATGCATTCCGAAAGGTAGTCAGTCAAACCTAGTAACCTCAACCTCATACTACTTGCTAGTAATCATAGAACCTACAGGAAACTAATGCTTGTTAATTAAGTGAATCTGTTTTAAGATTGAAGACTCATTTTTTTATTTTTTAAATACGTCAATGAAGAAGAAATACAAGAGTCACCTCGATTGGAAATAGGTGAGTGGGGGAAAACTAGCATTGACCAGAGTCTAGTAGAAAGTACCAGTACATGGTTTATTGTAAGGAGTAATTAATTATATCGATTAAGCAATAGAATTTTTTTCAGCAATACTAGGAGATAAGAAGTTGCCTAATTAGGCGAAAATCAAACTGGCAAATGACCTCAAAAATGTGTTCTTCGTACAAAACTATCATTCACAAGAGGTTATCATGATTAGAATTGGCCAAACACGGATACATCACGTTTCACTCTCGAGGCTTGCCAACGGAAACCAACCCCTGAAATTTTCACCGTTTCTCGAATTTATACATTCCAGCCGTACCATTTACAATTTGTATCAGTTGTCTTTTTTACGGTACTCTCAACGACAAAACTCCATGTGTTCAATTTGACCCCCTAAGGTATATAATATATATATATATATATGTATCACAAATAAAATAATACGACTGCAGACAAAGACGAGTTATCGAATGGAATGACAGACGGTTTTTGGATCCAGGTAGCAATCGCCCAACCACCTACGGCTCATTCATGCCAGTGAATTTTCTTGTATGAAAATCCGCATTCATTTAATGCTACCCTGAACTCGGTTGTGAATATCCTTATTATATTTAGAGTTCAAAGTTCCAAAATTCTATCGCTTGTGTCCCCAACCTGGCGTTTCGATTCGGAAACAGTTAATTCATTTTTATCTGCCCTCATTTCAGGTTACAAGATTTCTCGAACTTTTGTACATTTCACTTCCATCACGGTTTATTCGACCACGTAAAACCATTCTGCGAGATGCGCAACATGTACCGCAGTAGCTCCGATCTCCAGTTTTGATTGTCCCAACCTGAACTTCATCTATTGTATCCAGACGATTTTTCGGTACATTCGTGAAAACAACAACCAAATAAGATTTTTTGATATCGTTTGTTACCTACGAACTGTGTCCGGATACTTATTCTCTTAACTGTATATTCCAATTGTAGTCATTGAACGAACGGTGAAATTGATCGAGTGATTGTGGGAAAACTTATCCATATATTGTTAATTTCAGTTGATAACCGGGAAAACTCATTTGGCGATCAGTTAGATTTAATGATAAGCAAGATCATTTTTTAACAAAATTTTCATTCTTCTACCGAAACGTCCACGGAATTTCCTCCACAGATCCGGAACAGACCGCGTTTGCTAAAGACAATTGTATTATCGAATGAACAAGCCTCAATTGACTTGAATGAGTCCGTGTTGCTTTCAAATGTGTTTGGCAGTGGAATGGTTTGTTTCAAAAACAAATCCGTGTAATCTAACAGAACGGTAACCATAGACAATGACCAAATAGGGGAATTTTCTGGCGTCGTCCGGAAGTCTGTCCGATTCAATGAATACTAACCCGCCGCCTCGTTTGTTTTTGTCAGAAATTATGAACGATGAGATATGGGTGAACAAAAATGGTCAGCCCTAAAGCTGATTTACATTTGGTTTTAGCAAAACATTCGAATAGATTTGTCACAACTTTGTTCGGTTTCGCTCGATCGGATGCCTGGGCAAGCATCTTGTTTGTAATGCAGTGATTAGGTCAATGGAATATCCGATAGATTAGTATTCGTAGGGATTAGTTTGCAAATGATAAATAACAAATACGATTTGATTTGAATATATTTTTTCTCTATTCGTTTATGACCAGCTACTCAGAGCATCACCACGTGACCCGGAGCCTAGCAAGCGTATCGGCTAGCATCAACCGCGTGAAGTCAAACAAATATGGCGGTCTACTTGTTACACGCCACAGCTACAGTGGTAGCATCAACTTACCAAATGCCGATACAGTAAGTAACTCAAGACTCATAGGATCGCCGGTAGAATAGACTGTACAATTACCAGTTTGCCAAGGAACATTCGTTAGATGGTTGACAATCTCGCATTCTGCTGTCGCATGTCATCTTTCTGCATTTATGCTTCTTGTATTCAAATTTAATACTACATTATGAAGTGGTGAAAGCCAGTTTCAGTGTTATACAGACTAAGATGTCTTCATCTACCCACGAAACATGTGAAAATCTGAACGCGACAAATCGAGCCTTCAGGGCAGAAATTTGGTAAAGTTGGGTTATCGAATGAGGTCTGAAACGCAAATCACTCATAACCTCTAATTTCACGCAGTGTATCCGTCCATGTTCACAAATTCATCCCGCTTAATTGCTGTCGAATAAAGGCTGTTTGTTGTATTTTTGTGGACTGGTATCTACTCACTTGTATTCTTTGTCGAGAGAGAAAAATGAATCAAATCACTGAAGCGGTTCGGTTCGAATAAACACTGTCCAAACTGTACGCCATTCTTGTTTGTATTGTGTCTACGTGTCGGGGCTAATTTGATATTTTAGTTATGAATTTGTTTGAGACGAACAGTCCTACCACACAAATGCACACGGAAGCAAAATGGATCATTCAGGTCTGCTTATCCGACGGGATAGTTGACTTTCGCCGCCCAGGGTTTGTCTGTTTTCCACAAGAATTCTCAAGGGTACATCTGTTGTACAGCAATGCGTTGGTGATTAGTGCATCTTACCGTAGTGCGTAGACAATATATGCCCATGGAAGCTGGGTCAAGTTTTAGGTCTATACAAACCAGATCTCAAAAAGTCAGTTGAATACAGGTTTCGGGAATAAATTCGACATAATTCCGAATGTTTTTCACAGTTTCAAAATAATGTGGGAAAATGTTGATGTGAAACAATGCGCCACTGTTGAAAACAATTTAGTAAAGGAATTCGACGCTGTATCAACGTCCTGTCGTAAATAACAGCCAAAGTTTCTTCGACCTATAAACTGTATTTTCATCAACCAACCGCGAGAGAAAGCGAATTAGTGCAGAAGCTCACTACATGACAACCGGAAACTGGCAAATTGAGATGGCTTAGAAATACATGTACTCACAAGGTCCAATGTAGAAACGAGCCGAGCTACAAAGAATTATGGTCTATCATAAAAAGTTATTGACTGATTCGGTATCCGAGCATCTGACCGTTTTGGAGTGACAGATGCTGGATCCATTTGAACCCATGCGGTCCACGGAAAACCCAATGAATCATGGCTGAAGAATTATGCAGCGCAGGATTGATACCGGCCGTCAGAACGTCATAAACACAGATAGGCCCACGTGACTGACCCCGTAACACAGCTTTCACCCTTATCACGAGACGGCAGCTTGACGTGATGTAACGGATTGCGCCTCCATGACTTAAAGAGCTATAGAGGCTGGCTTATCTCAAGCCGGAGATCCAATCGTGCCTGGAGGGACAATGGGTGGAGGCCTGACGAAGTAGTCTCCTGGTCCTCCAAGTTGGGGTTGATCTGAGTTAGTAGCTCAGTCGGAAAAACGAATGGAAGAATAATTGATCCAAGTAGATGGGCGCCCACTCAGCTGTACCTCGCTGCCTTGCGGTCAGGTTCTTGTCAGAACCAAAGGCTTTGGTTCAGAACCCTAATCGTTCTTCTGCTTAGCGGCTGGACTCCCTAGCAGTACCCGTCCATTATTCCCCATGAGTTACACGCCTACAAATAATTCCACACTGCATCGGTCGTCGCGCAGGATAATCAGGACCGCGCTGCCCATTGCATCGAGCGCAGGTGGGGTGGGTAGTGATAAGTATGCTACTACTTAGAGTTGCCTCTATTTCATTCAACCTGTCTCTCCTGACTCCAATCGAATCTCTTTGCCCGCTCTGCCTACCCATAGTATCTCCATTATAACACGCCGATACTCGCAACGGGTTCATTGTCAAATAGTGTAGTAAGTGGTTTTCAGTCTGTTAGCTCACATTTTCTCCAGCCTCGTCAGCCTCTGAATCTCGGTTCGTTCAATGTGCCCACTTTAGTGCGGGTTTGTCAGTTAGCGAGTTTGGCTCTTGACAGTGGGCTCACTTTCCATTGATGTCTGTGCAATCACTGAATAATACGAATTCAGAATTTCGAGTAGAGTAATTCAAACAACTGCAACGAAAATGTTCTCGTCACGAGATTTTCTTTCGCGCTTCAGGAGGACGAAGCACTCAAGCTGTGGGTTAACGCGGTGTGAATGAGGAGGTTCAAAACGGTCCTTTTTAGATCGGTTCCTGTTTAACAGTCACTTTGCATGCCGTTAACTGCAGCATCTTATCTTTCCCGCTTGTGTAGGTCATTCCTGTTCCCCTTCGATATTCATCTTTTTTATATAAACGTGTAACTCTGGGGAAAGGCAGCGGTCAGTGGGCTTTGCCTAGCTTGTTTAACGCTGAAACGATGATGATGATGATGATGACTTTAAACTGCACGGATCAGTGGGCGTCCGGAAGGAAAGTTGGGCTACGCGCACTTTATTTATCATCTCGGAATGCGCACCAACAAACTGCTGCCCTGACATGCAAAAATACTAGTTATATGGCGAACTCATCACTCTTGTTCGGAAGCGTAAAGGCTCTGACATCGTGGCGTTGGCAGGTGATTTTACTACTTAAGTTGGAAAACGTAGCGCGTCGGAAGCCTGTTTAGGTGGGCGTTGTACCGTGCCTATTCAACGAAGAGATAACCGAGGAAAGGTTTCTCCAACTTCGTGTGGACAATTATTTATTTCTGTCTACGACAATAACATATTACTATCTGGTACGAATTTCCGACACAGTTCGCGTCGCACAACAACATGGTGATCTAAATGGATAGGTACCCTGATTCAGATTGACTAAATCGCAGTAAGCTACCGTTGACGCGGTTCTGTCCAGAACTGTAAATCGTACTGAACCACGCATGTCGAATCGAACCATGCGTTAGTTTTAATGCGATTTTTGCTGCAGCTGAATGGCCAATCCGACGCAAGGCCACAAATGCGATTGGCTTTGTCGAACGTTTGTCTTGATTCGGCTGTTGCGCGAACAGCTATGAACAGAAACTGTTCGAGGAACTAAGAACTGCGAACGAGCAACAAATGCAGACGATGCAGTGGGATCAAATAAGTCAGGCTAATGCAATTTGCAGCAGATTTCGCCTGTGGGTCCTAGAATCTAGCGCTCATTAAAGACACGTGATCTCGAAAAGGGGGTTGGGTCTATTAGAGCGGAAATGCCAGGAAGTGAAGAAGAGGCGTCGACAGTAGCAGCGTCAATTGACAATAAGTCTTAAGAATGACCGTGAAAACCGTTGGGTTAAGGTAACCGAAGAGGTGCAAGTAACAGCCGCTTCAGGTAACATTCAAGGAGTGTTTAAGCTTGTAAGTGACAACGGTGGGTGGCGAACGTCAGTTAGTGAATTCGTGTACGATAGGAATTGGGAGGTCATACATGGTAGAGAACAAAGGGTGGACCGTTGGGCTGAGAACTTCGAAAATTAGTTTAGCTAGCCACACGCTAACGTATTTAGGCGGACGCCTGTAGCTGCAAATTCTCGGGTGTCTGTCGATCCCCAAAGGAATTTGAAATTGACTCGAATATTCGACTTCTGAAGAGAAGAAAAGCTGCCGGTCCCAACGACCTTATCAGGTTCTTTTAAAACTAGGTGCGGAAGCTCTGATGAAATCACTTACCTTCTTGATTCATGATATTAGGAACGAAGAGCATACTCCGCTATCGTGGGGTGAGTCACTGATTATACCCATCTTCAAGAAGGGTACACGGAGTGACTGTATCAATGATCGTGGGATTAGTTTAATTCCGATAGTTACTAAGTTGATGGCTTCGATAATGCTGCGCCATTTGACACCGATTCGCGAGAGTAATATCCGCGATAAGCAGGCCGAATTTCGTCTAGGTCGAGGTTGCATCGACCAGATATTCACTCGTCGATAGTTAATGGAAACGTCATAAGATCGTAATCTTCTTCGACCTGAAAGGTGTCTTCGACTCGGTGCATCGACCAGCACTATTCAGAGCTGTCCACCCAACGAAGTTCGTGAACCTATTCCGAGCATTGTACTCACATACCTACGGTCGCGTGAGGGTATACGGTGAACTGTCAAGTTCATTCGAAACGACTAGCGGCGTTTGACAAGGGCGTCCCATCACTCCATTCCTGTTCAACTTGGTCATGGATGAGGTGATGGAAGATGCTTCAGGAGGTCTCCGGGATGTACGAGTCGAACTGGGAAGTTGAGAGAAGCAATGTGATCTGGATTACGCAGAAGACGTTGTATGTCCGTCCGTGAACCATGCACAACGCATACTAAATAAACTCGAGATCGGTTGCTTGGTTCGACGTGTGCTTAGCTCCTTCAAAGTGCAAAGTACTGTTACAGGACTGGACTACAGTAGTGCCGAACTTGATACTGGATGGAGAGGAAATAACGACTGTGGACAGTTTCACCTGCCTTGGTAGCTACGTTTCGATCGACCGTAGTTCGGCAGTGGAGGTACATACGCGTATACTGAAGGCTTAAGCGACAAAAGCTGGACTGAAGCACTTGTGGCGTCGGCCTGATATTTCACTGAAGTTGAAAGGTCGTGTGTACTGTGCTGCAGTGCGCTGTGTTCAGTCCTGTTGTACGGTTGCGAGACGTGGAGTGTGCGTGTGGGCGATGCTCGTCGGTTGGAGGTTTTCGACAACCGATGTTTACGTAGTATGGCTAGGATTGGATGGAGTGACCGGGTGAGTAATATTGAGGTTAGGAATCTGGTATTGGGTGCCACTTCTGAGAATCGCTTGTTTCAGCGTATGAAACTTAGCAGACTACGCTGGTTGGGTTTGGGTCATGTGTTGCGTATGACGAACACTCGTCTACCATATCGTGGTTCTATTTGTGTTCCGCCTAAGGAATGGAAAGAAGCCATCTGGAAGCCAACAGATGACGTGGCAAACGTGGGATGAGAAAATGTACAGCGAAGTTAGGTATAAGTAGGTGTCTCACGCCCTTCGTGGGTTGGGGTCCGAAAGGACTTCCGTCGACTAGCTGGCATGAAAGACACCTGAAGGATATGGCAGTGAACCGTGAACAGTGGCGATCGTGCTGTCATTTTCTATCGAATCAGAATGATTGAAAACATGTGCGTTTGTACAGTTAGACTGTGTTCCGTGTGTTGGCTGCAGCAGCATCTTATCTTTTCCCGCCTGTGTAGGTCCACTCCCTGTTCCCGTTGGATATTCACTCTTTGTATAGAGACATGTAACAGTGTGTAAACGGTAGCGGTTAGTGAGGCTTGCCTTGATGTTTAACTCTAAACGATGAATTTCATGATGAAGGCTTTCGTCACGCTTGTCCCTGCTGATTTTTCGCCCAATTCGGCAATGTTACCTGATTGGGTGATTCGTGTTATTTTCCTTCGTGCACTATTATTACAGTTTCCAGTGCTAAATTCCGGGTATAAATTTACATGCAATCGGTAGGTAGCACATACTGTCATTGCAAAGTTATTGTACAACCTTCAATGATGTTAAAATTTCTACTTTAATGGTAAAACCACCTCGGATTACTGCTGATATAAAGTGAACAAAATCGAGCGTTTCATTCGACGAACCACTGCCAGAAATTGAGCATAGATTTGAAATGTTTTCACTCTCCGTGGAAGGAGTCAGAGTACACGATCTCAAAGCGTGTATTCATATAAGACAATATATATATATAATAGGAAGCAAGTAATATCAAGGCAACAAAAGTGCAAAACTCAACCCTAAGTATTCTGGTCCCAGGATCTGCCACCGAGTGACGGGCTTTCAGGTCTGTCAAACGAATAGATCGTTCACAACAGGAAAAGAATAAAGAAGTTGCTTGTGGATAAAAATTTGTTCCAACTAGTAGGGCTAATTGGTAAACAAACGTTAACGAAAGGTAAAGTGATTAGTGGCAACAGGCAAACTGGTATAGATCGGCTGAAAGGGATGGTGTGGGTGTGTGCACGCATCTCGTGCACAAAAGATCACAGAAATGAAGGTAAAGCGAAGACTAATCACTTGAAAAACGCGTGAAAATAATGGGATTTGCAAAGATCAGTTGTCTGGGTCAGGTCAGGATAGAGCGGAAGACCCACAGGTTTCTATAATTTACTCATGAATGATCATGTGAAGTAAACAGGAGGCTAGTGCATAGTTCAACAAGTAATCCTGGTTGGCTGGGACCGAATAGGGAAGGAGATTGAAGAAAAGTGTTCATGGAAGAATGAAACTCCAGAAAATATCAAATGGCAGTGACAAAGAATATATGCACGGCAAATTCAATTTCTTGCCGTGCTTCGTGGATCATGAAATAATCACGGTTAAGATGCGATTCCCTTTCTCGTATTAGCTATATTCAAAGTCTATGTCAAGTTCTCAAAGATTGCTGCTTGCAGTATGTCATCTTAAGAGTAACTACTAAGGTCATAGGTTCGCTAGTCGGGAACTTTCGTGACCGTTGAATTTCGCAATATTTGAGATAGTTCAAATCCAAAATTTGGTTTTTGACAGTAACCTGGCACTTTATTTTACAGTGGATTCTTTTAGCATTCCATAAAATTGGGACCCGTAGTTCAAGTACAGTTTTGTTCTGAGGATTAGTGTTTCTTCACCGGATACACAATTCAGGATTGGCTTAGATAGCTGTTAATGACAAGCAGTTGGAAAACAAAAACATTTTCATTCACATAAAACATATCTGACTTCGAAAGAAGATTTCGTTTTTTCAGTAGTATTTCGGTCATTTTAAGAAGCATGTTTTTCGGTACCTCATGCGAATTAATCGAACCCCCGAAGGAAAGCAAGTAAAATGAGGTACACATGTGTTCATATTTCTGTACCGTCTAGGTTGATTAATGAATCAAAACGAAATATTGAACGATATCAAATCACTCACATTTTATTTCGCGCACACTTACAGTCACGTGACCTGACGAATCATTTGAACAAAACAAATTGCATACATGCTATGATCCAATAAATCTGTTCACGATAACTCGCTGAAGCATGCACACAAACACTCACACATGGCTCTACCCGTCCTCCATTCGTGGACACGGTTGACTGGGATATAATCATCGGTCATGTGTTGTTGTTCTCTACATTCTACTCGGGTCAAGGTCACACGCCGGCACTTAAAACAAAGTAGACATTCGAAAAAACAAAACATGTTCCAAAGACGGATGAAACAAATCTCGCTCATTTGGATGCCTCGAATTCATTGTGTTCACACGTGTACATGTTCGCGCAGCACGAGGCAATCAATAAACCGTTTCCTAACCGTAATGACTACAACTCTAGGATTGCAGCAAGGGATTTGGATGAGCTGTCGCCCATGAGTTAAAGTGAAGTTATCTAACTTATTGGTACTGTGTAACGTGTGTTCTGAACACATCCTTCCAACTTAATGCCCGAAAAATGCAAGCTAATGCTCCCATCGTGGTTAGAAACTCGTTGTAGACATTCACTCCGGTGCGGAAGATGGTCCTTTTGGATAAATTAGATTAGTAAGAACTGATTTGATGACAGTCTCGGGCCCCGTGCGCATGTGCAGTAAATCATAAGCTATTCATTAATCTTTGGTGATTGTCCGAGTACTGACCAGAGACACTCACTACCATCAGGTTAAACAGTGATTCTCTTCCCACGAAATTTATGGAGAAAAATCCGCAACACTATGATTGATTCACAGCGACCTGTCTCAAATGAGCCCCATTTCTTATGCTGATTCGGATAGCATTCGAATAGTAACAACTTAAGTTTTTTCAAGTCATCTCCATCCGGAACAATGAGAAATATCCATACAGAAAGCTTGGCATTTCATTCATTTATGAACTAGCTTTGATCGCAGCCGCATATTCTAGACCCAGCCTTGTTCCACTGAATCGCTTGGTTATTGGTGAAAAAGTTTGTACTGTACACCAAATGCCATCCGACTTCTTCTTGAAGATTCTGATAAGTTGGCGGCGGTTCTTGGTGCATCATTCAGACAATTACACTGTGCTTTAATTCTCCATGGAAAAACAATATATTCTACGGGATGAATGATATATATATATATATGCGGCGAGTGGAAGTGCGAGGTGCTGGGGCTGAGTGCTGCAATCATGAGAAAAGATTCGTTCGAGTTGCTTTCTTGTTATGCGGGCTCCGCATTTGCAAATTTCTTTCTTCCTTGTTATGTCCTTAGCTAGAAGAACATACTCCGAATTTGCAATTTAACACAAGTCCGACCGTGCCAGTTACATCATTCAGTTCATTCTGACCATAAGGCAATTTGCTTTCAATTATTCAACCAACCCGGTATTCGTCGGCTCGATAGGAGTTTCAGTGAAAAAGGCTAAATGAATATTGTCAACAATACACGAGTCCTAAGTGACTGTAACCCTCAAGTTACTTTCATATGAACCTGTGAATGTGCCGGTTGTCATAGCACGTTACTAATGCTGCTTTTTGGAATTATCATAACACGATCTTAAATTGTTCCATTGGATGTCCCGCACTGATCGGATGGATCAATTCAGGTGGTGCGTCGATGAGATTTCGCTAAGAAGCCCACGTGACTGTAACAATGAAATTTGGTTTTTGGCTGTTTGTTTGTTACGTTCTCGTTGCGTTTCTTGTAATTTGGCTGCCTGTGTTCATTATGATGATACTGTCATGCATTGACAAACGACTATCGTTCGTTTTTTTTCATCAAATGGCATTTCTTTCGCTTTCCTGTCTGTAGTCCACTTAATAAACATGTCGAGAAGGCAGTCAAGCACGTCACAAGTTCGTGAACGCTTTTGCTGGAAGATAAACTGACAAATGTGCCACAAAGACAGTTTATGAAAACTTGAGGATTTCCGTTATTTTCTTTTTTTTCTCGTCAGATTATAGGTATGGATAAAGCTTCCGCATCTGGTAAGTACAATATCACATTTATACATGAATCCCGGGGCATATTAGATTTTCATTTTTTCTCTGCCATAAAATATTTTATGATATTGCTTGTCACTTTTAGTTTACACTTTACGAATGCATGCTTCTTAATTCGCAGTGTTGGATCCCAAATCAAGTATGAATGAAATCACCGCCGGTTTGCAAAAGTAAATTGTGTTCACTTTGATCGGATAATTAGCAATCGTCCAAACCAAACTTCGTTGCTACAGTCACGTAGGCCACTTAACGAGACCTAATCAAAACAACATCCGAATTGATCCATCCTATCAGTTCGGGACAACCGATGGAACAATTTTAGACCGTGTTACGGTAATTCTAAAAAGCAGCATCAATAACATGCTATGACAACCAACACATTCCCAGATGCATAAGGAAGGAACTTGGGAGGGTTGCAGCCACGTTAGACTTCGAGTTAATGGTTGCATTGTTCGTAAAATTCTCTTCCTTTTCCTACATTTTGCTTTCTTCATTAACAGAACGAAAATGTACACTATCTTTAGACAGTAGATAGGTAGCCTCCGACAACAGTGGGTTGACCGGCGCTGGAAAGATTCGACTTGGAGAACTCCACGTCCAAAAGCCGAGACCCCGCTGGGATTGTTATCCTATTCCGTTTGGTTCATTTCAATTTGTACAATCAATAAACGTGAACACGCGTTTTCAATTTTGTTTTCTATCTCTCAGCATCATCTACTCAAAAGAGAAAAAGGAACGAGGTATAGTGAAAGACTGACTGCATAATGGTTGGCTGAAAACTATCCGGAAGAAAAGAGTACGGATGCAAGGATGTAACGAACTGCGATCTAAAACCAAATCACTCGCTGTCTCCAGCTGTCTCACTGGACGGACTTTCTGAACACAAACCCGGTGGTCTAATTGCGCCTACACGAGCCTAACCACCGGTTAGGGTTTTCACACTTATTACCCATGTCATCGACTGGACACCCCAAAGCATACTCCAGCCTTACCTGGCTCGGAGAATAGCTCGCAGGCATTCGCAAAACATGTACCAACCACAATGTTCAGTACCTGTTCGAAGGACTGAATCCTGGAATCTAGCATCTCACGCCAAACTTAGGATTTACTAAAAATCGTCTCCCGCCATATTCTACTAATACTTTGACGCCAAAGTTATTCTCAGACCGAATGTCAGCCTTCTAAGACCAAAGGTCAAACCAACAGAGAACTGGTGGTAGACAGACTCATGGTTTCTGGGTCAAGGTCAAGCCAATGACAACCCTAACAATTGCTCACTTGTACTGACGATGTCACCTCAACGGATGACGACGAAACGTTTGTGATCTAAACGTGAAGCTCAGCGATCAGAACCCCATAATAACCAACAACCTGAGATATGACCAACACAAATTTCCGAATCTGTTTAAATCAAAAGTCCTCGCATATCTTTTCTTAACGGCTGTTTTGGAGTCGTATATTACTGCCAACCTCACTGTTGTTGCATATACTCGACATTTATTAGATAATCGGATGTTTCGCTGACACTTCAAATGCCTCGAATCGGCTAATATCATTCGAGCTCTCTCTCTATGCGTGAAGACATTTCATCCGATTTACCACCACCAGGTGAGATACAACTATCCAAGTAACCAAATCCATCTACCTCATCCAATTCTTTTCTTACAAGAACAAGGTTCGACTTTGAATAAATCCAGTCTTGCGGCAGTATTTCACAATTCGAAGGTGCGGAATGCATATTCACACTACTGTACAGTGAACTGCAGAAAATTTCCCATTTACTTGGATCGTCATTCAGTAACACAGTGTCGTCCGCGTATTCTTTCAGACATCTACGCCACTGTTCTTATATGAGGATAACGCCATTTCCATTATTGTCACAATGACAAAATTGAAAGATTTCACCGCTTGGGGTGACTTCCATTTGAAGATGACCATAAGAACGAACTCTCCTTGGGCAGCCCTCCGGCATAGTAATCTCCCATTCCCTTCAATGAGAGATAGCACCAGAGCAATATACGATCGGCCGAGCCAAAAGCTGTGTTCAGATTGGGAAAAACAAAAGTCGACTGTCTGGTAGAAAACGTACCGAGATCTTGTGAAGATTTTGACGGGGACAGAAATTATCTTGATCCTTACGCAAACACCTTTAGCGAGTATTAAATGAACTGGATGAGGATAGCGTGCACGAAAGCTTATGTCCAATCGGAACGCACAAAAACAGCTGACTAAGTGAAATCAGGTGACATTTCATTCGAAATTAGATGAATAATTCATCCAGTGCTGATGGACGGATGGCTCAGGGCATTTAGCCTAAGTAAATACTATAGTTATGCACGTGTATTCTACCTACTTCCAACGTCACCTCGATGATAAGATTATCGGAACCAATCGAACAACCATTTGAGAGCAAGTCAAAATCAAAACCAATGGCTTCGGTTTATAAATCAGGATGAAGATTCCAAATTCCGGCACAATGCAAACTATTGCCATGGTTTGTGTAGACAGAAAAATTGAATGTGCAAATCGGCTAAATCTTAAATTTGTTAGATGTTCCGACATGTGGGATGCTACTGGTTGAGTAAGAAATTAGTCAAAGTTGGCGTAGTTGTTCATTTGCTTTGCCTGTGTTGCCCTGGAACATAAAGCCAATAGTCGAAATTGTATCAGACTGATGAAGATTCGTTTCGTCAAATGAATGGATCCAATGATTTTAAAAATCTATGTTCTATTGTATTGCCAATGTATTGCATTGTGTCATATGGCGTAGACTCTATGTACAAAAATCTCGCATTCCACTCACTTTGCAAAAAGCAGGGAAAAATAAACTCTTCAAGGAACGATTTGAATACATTAAGATAGGTTGTTCAAAAAGTCGGTTGACACACGATCACGGATTGTCAAAATGCATGCTAAATGTTCCTATGGACCGGATCTCGCTGAAATATGAGAGCGGCACTCTGAAAGATCATTGTGTAGAAGATGAGTGGGATCTGAAAGTATTTTGTGAGCGAATTTTTCACATATGGACAAAAGCTGGTCACATAGATTAATGGACAAACGACTAATAACTAACTGGTATTCCCCAGCGAAGAAGTTTAAAGTCCCTTCTAAGTAGACCTGGAAAAATGACAAGAGAACAGTACAGAGCGATTGAAAAACACATTGGTATACAAAACGGTAGATTGTGTTTTGTATCACCCTGTGGTGACGAAGCTTTCTGATTTGAAATGACAATGATCAGAGATTCTCTACACGGGTGAAAACGTGAAAGGTGCACTTCAGAGTTGTATCAATAACAACCCCTTTGTATTTCACAGAATCAACCCTGATAAGTTCTTCTAGTTGATGAAAGGCGATTCAGGTGGATAGGCTTATCAGGAGAGAACAGACATTCGATACATTTGGATGTATTTCTAATTAAACCAACTTGTGTAGAAACATAGCAGATAGAAGATAGGTTGTTGGAAAAGGTTTGAAGGTCACGGTTGCTTGAAAGGCCTTGAGAGAGGCGAAAAATGAGAGGAAACCAGGCTTCCCTAACGTCTTGGCAAAATAAGACATTAGAACCAGTAGTGCATTGCAAACGATCACATACGGACTAAATACTATGGTTTTACGGCAATCATCTAAGTAACCAGAAAAAGTCGTGCATCGAAATCCTGGTCATGACAGCCGAAGCTCACCATCGCAGAACAGAACTAAAAAAAGAAGAAGACTGTTTTATCAAGAGATCCCGGTGAAACGGATATCCAAGCAATTTCATAAGACGAA
This sequence comes from Fasciolopsis buskii, assembly GCA_008360955.1. Taxonomy (NCBI): domain Eukaryota; kingdom Metazoa; phylum Platyhelminthes; class Trematoda; order Plagiorchiida; family Fasciolidae; genus Fasciolopsis; species Fasciolopsis buskii. The sequence continues at coordinate 8,865 of LUCM01008281.1, read as the reverse complement.
CCGTGTACGGGATGGACAGCATCAATGAACAAAGAACACAGTTAAACGGAAGACTATACATATGTGTCATACCGGATTGAAAACAAGCCTGGCGCCAACACAACAACATATGGATTGAATTGTATACAAAATGTACAAAAGATGGGGAAATAATACGCGATGAGATGACAACTATTTTTCAATTTTTCAAGATCGGTTCAATCCTAAGGAATTACATTGGCCCATAAGCTATTCAAACCTATTGGAACACTGGTATCAGAATCAAAAAAGGAATTCAAAGAGCAAGTGGGAGAATGAAAACAACGTCGTAGGCAAAAATGGATGCATGAACTGTCACAAATGCTGGATTGGTCAAAATGGTAGAAATGTACGTACTCGAATTTTTGATTGCAAAGTAGACACGATTCACTGTTTCTCGTATCCGTTCACACAGATCTGGGAAGACACATTTTTTCAGTCAGTATGAAGTTGTAGTTCTGGCTTAAGCAACGACGAAGCAAGCAAAAGCAGGTATTTTTCAAACCAATCAGTTAACAGACAGACGCTTGCGCAGTCGGATCGAGAGCAAACCGCCCAACCAGATTGGGAAACCGAAAATGCAATCATACAAACCCACTGTGATTAGATTGAATTACTTCCGCGTGAACACTCACAGGGCCACATCACCAAATCTTCACTTATCAGGAATGAAACCAACCGTCCGAAACGGACGGGATCAAACCATTCCACTAGGGTAACAGGTCAAGTCAGTAAAAGCCGAGTAAGAAAACAAACAAACCTATGGCTGCAAGATCATCAAAGAAGCCAAAGCTAATAGCACACCTACGAACAGGGAGAAAAGCCGTCATTTGTGCAAACACACTGACGATGTCATCTCGATTGATGATGAGACGTTTGCAATCTAAACGTCATGGATCCGAATCTCAAGAAAAAATGAATGAATTATCCCAGTTGAGCTACTAGGGGTAAAGTAAGGTTTTCTTACTCGATGCATGGTGCGCAACGCCGGAACATTGAATTTTCTACTTTGTTTGTGATTCCGTTTGGGCAAAATTACCGTTTATTCATTATTTTGCGTATTCAAAATTTGTTGGGCTTCCAACGACCCAGTTCTAACTACCTAAAAGGTTGAATAATCAGCCCCATTTGTTGTGTTAGACAGATAAATATTTGCCCGGGAGTGGAAGTAGCTCGTGAACCGATGCTGTTAGTATCCGCCTGATTCTCTTAATATTCCTCAGGTCAGTCACGTCTTCGATGCATTTGACCACAAATATCTGACGCGGTTGAATAAGCCAGTTGACGTCATCGTCCTCTGATGGCATTTATAACCTGATTGACACAATAATCATGTTAACAATAGGAGATTGAATGTTTGCATGAAATAATTCGCCATGTGATATTATCGCTCAACCCACCATTAAGAAACCACGGAAGCAATGCACAGCTACTTCATCCTTGTTAGGAATCATCAGCAGTGCATATCCACCACGCACCCGAACTGGGACGCGAACCCGAACAAGGACGAGCAATTTTGAGTCGAACGCCATAGCCATTACTTACGCCACCGGGCAAGCTCCGAGCGGTTTGTTGAACTTCACCACATGATGTTGCACCTATCCGTCACTGATTTGCACGGTTTACGCATGCATATGTCCGTAAAGTACAATGCAATACAACCTAAAGAGAATTTTTGTAATAAGGATTAATTTGTACGAGCACGATGGCGAATGAGTCTTTCATCGGAGGTGACTGAGTGAAGATGGGAAAACGTTAGAAACAAAAACAATTAGGTAATTTTTGGGACTTATTCCTTCGAACCATTTAAATACGATGGACAACAACTCATGTTCTCATTCTGTGGTTGTCTTTAAGACCAAGCTAACCAAAATAGACCCCTTACGTGGATCGTCTAAGTATCCTGATATGTATCAGCTGTCTAGAGCTTCCACGGTTTCTCAATCGTGAGTTGAGCGATGATATCACATGGTGAATTATTTCATGAAAACATTCAATCTCCTACTACTAAAATGTACCAAGTAATCAAGCTCTGTAGGTCATATCCAAAGCCTTCGTCGTACTTAGGCTACCTGCAGAGAAGTCATCTATCAGTAGGGGTCGATCGATGTGAGCTAGCGGACAGTAACCATGCAAATCAGTGACGGATAGGTGCAACATCATGTGCTGAAGTTCAACAAACCGTTCAGAGCCTGCCCGGTAGCGTAATGGCTAAGGCGTTCGACTCAGAATCGTTCGTCCCAGGTTCGCGTCCCAGTTCGGGCGCGGTGGATATGCACTGCTGATGATTCCTAACAAGGATGAAACAGCTGTACAGTGCTTCCATGGTTTCTTTATGGTGAGTTGGACGATGATATCACATGGTGAATTATTTCATGAAAACATTCAATCTCCTACTACTAAAAATATATATATGTGTATATATATAATGTACTCGATGCAATGGGCAGCGCGGTTCTGATCATCCTGCGCGACGACCGATGCATTATGGAATTCTTTGTAGACGCATAACTCATGGGGAATGGTGAACGGGTACCGCTAAGGAGTTCAACAACTAAGTAGAAGAACAATTAAGGTTCTCATCCAAATTCTTTGGTTCTAACAAGAATCTGACCGCAAGGAAGCGAGCACTGACACATTGGAAGTCTATCTGCTTGGGTCAGTTAGTTTCCCATTCAATTTTCTGTCTGAGTTACCTAATCAAGTCATTCCCTTACTTGAAAGGTTAGAAGACCATTTTGTTGGATCTCTACCCATTGATCTTCCAGGTATGATTGAATCTTCGGCTTGAGATAGACCATACTATATAATTCGCTGGGTCATGGAGGCACTCAGTCTCAGCGTGACCGTTATGGTTTCACCATACCAAAAAGAGGTCTCGATAAAATAGCTTTCTTGTGTGGTTTGGATGGATTTTAAATTTGTGGAACCTGCCTATTGGTCCAGTTTATAATTTTGTTTCGGATGAGTTCCTCTTGCTTTAAGATCTTTATTTCGTGGTTCATTTGAATTTTCGGATGGTGTTTGAGGTTGTTCAAGTTGCTTCACATTGTCAAAACCTCTTTACAATGAATCTCGTCTATCACTCCAACACTAAACTCGTCGCAAGTGATTTTCTTACCTACTCGCAATTGAAACCGACTCCTAACTTTTAACTTGTAACTCGTTCCATAAGGCCACGGAGAGCGTTTGATCTAACGTTCAAAATTCTAACGGTCGAATAATCCGCAATGGCTTTGCATCTCGCGAATTGGCTACTAAGGTAATCTACCTGCAAGTCCGGGGTGCGCTGTAAAACAGCCGTCCGGCGAATAGCTTTCTCCGGAGATCCGGACGTATCAGAACCCGTGAATGATGTGCCCGGAAGGCGTTCCTACGTTTTGATGGGGTACACTCTCTGAGCCTAATACTTGCCTACTTCATTCAGCCTTATAGCCCCAGAGCAACGGTCCTATCATCCGGTGATTGTTTACCCATTTCATATCGCGGTTTGTTTTGAAAATCAAACACGCACCAACACTTTACTCAACCACGATTTTGATAACACAAAAAGTTCCAGGGTTTTGACTAATCCAGCTTTGTAGACGTCACGAAGACTTCAGGGCGAGGGTACAGGACTTTTGATGCTGATGTTCATGAAAATTTACTTATCGCGAAGTCTAAAAAGTTTCTAATCTGTCTAAGAAGTTGTATAGATTTGTTTTCTGCAAACTTCCAAACAAAACGGATAAGTGTCCCCACATGCGTACGCCCTCGCATATGCCATGTAGTGTGTGTGTGTGGGTTCGACTGAACCACGTTACAATCTATAACCAATTGTTCGGTCTACCAGTTCTCACAGATTACATTTGTTAGCCATGAATCGAATCGAGACGATTAAAAATTTAACTATCCGAAATTCGGTCCACATTGAACGTGACTGTTTGTCATCCAAACCTATTGGTAAATATGCTCATATTTTTATACAATTGCAAGGCTCCTGTCTTGCTCCTGTCGTTTCGATGAGATTATCACAGGCTTGTGTTTATGTCAATTCACTTTACCGGATGTTTACAGCCCATACCGCCTGGCACATTTTAGTCACTATGCTGTGATAAACAGTGGAAAAAGACCTATTTGCCCTTTTTAGCCTTAAATCATTCGATAGTTTACACTTTATTTAAACGGTTCGGTTCGATTTGAATAATAGTCGACCATCAGCTCCGACGATGATTTGGTTTTGGTTTTTATTAGTCAACAGCCCTCTCACCCGAAAAGCGAAATAACCACAAAGATACAAGAGGTCATGAGAACATTCTCTGTTGGTTGAATTGAGGTGTCAACTCTCCTGTTTCAAGATAAGTGGATAGTCAGGGCTTGTAAGATTGATACAACAGGATACGATAGAGCGGTCCGGTGAACCAATCCGTGAATGAGTGGGTAACTGGGAAAAGGAATATCAGTGAGAATATGATCAAGAGTGTGGGAACGGTCACTAGCTCTGTCGGGATGGCTGTGGAGATCAGCTGGTTGGTACAGGTTGCTGTGAAATGTTCTGCTTCGTGGTCCGGAGCCGAAATGTCAGACGAGTAAATCAGCCAATTCCGAACCAAGGTTGTGGCATAGCTATCAAGGTGCATCACAAGCGGATGCAGTGTAAATAGTAGTGATAATGCTGCAAGTGATGACAACGCGTGCGACTGTTTAACAAGACGATTAAGAGCAGGGTCATGCACACGGCAACAATAATCTTGAGCCTTGAAGTGGTAAACTATGTGAGTCCATAGAACGACTGTGTCAGCTAAGAATACTGATAAAAACAGGTTGGAAAGACATCATTCGCGAGTGAATAGGTGCTTTCAGTGATACCATACCCTACGATATCGATGAAGATGGTGACTGGAAAACAGAAAATCCATGTTGTTAGCTCGAAAGGCTTCAACCAGCCATTCTAGTTCTAGTCCGATCTCGTTTCACTGTCGTTGGCAAGTGCAACCAGCAGAAACTTGGTTGGTAACACGACTTCAATTTGCTAACCGTAATCCAGCTATATATATACTCAGATACTGTACACAGTTTCCATGTATTCTGGTTGCGTTCTGCCCTCGTTCCTAAGGTTGGCTCATTCCAACTGACAAAGAATTGTCAACGAATCACAGTTGTTGTTCTTCTATGGACTCTTTGACGAAGAGCCTCCATGCACACTCGTGACGCTAAAAATTAGATTCTGGTGAAACACCAATTCGGGGTGTACAGTTATAAGGATGCTTGGACAAGCGACTGCCGGGCACGCACACCTGCAGAGCGCCAATAACCGCGAAATCGGTCGTGTGCTTCCGGGGAAATTTTGTTCACTTATCCGAATACCATTTACATTTTCTATATCAAGATAAATTAAAACTTGAACTCAGGCAGAGTTGAACATTATGGTGAGCAGAAAATAATTCTCTGTCAGGACTGCGTAACTTGGTATTCTAGGTGGAAACAGAAACAACCGAAAAACATATTTCTCAATATTGTTCTAATCATGTTCTGCCTACTTGTGTCGTACGAGTAACTGAATGGATTGTAAGGACTCATTCAAATGCTTTCGGTGGGAAAAATCATCCAACCGCTTACCAGTCACAGATTTTGTCATCTTTCGTTTATTCTTTTAGAAAAATCATTTCCCTTTTAATCAAAAGGTCAGCAGACCAATTTTCTGTGATTGCTGATGATACCTGGCTTCTCGTAACTCTTGCACTCTGTTCGTTCGGTTCGGAAGTATGGTCGGTGTTTTGGATATTCGGTAAAAAATTAAGCAGCCTTAGTGTGGTAATCTTCACAGTGATAGCATAACGACCTCGAGGGCTACACCAGCTATCCAATAAGAACCAGCACAAATTACTACTTGCGTTTGCCGCGAGACATCTGATTACAAAGCTGACGATCTAGTTGGAAAATCACAATCTTCTTGAATTCCTGGGTGTAAACCCAAACCGAGTCAAGAATAACCAAAAAACCTGCGTCTGGGTGGAGCCAAACATATGATTCTCGAACTTCGACGCCCCGCAGTTGCAGTTTGGCTTATACAGCGAGGACGATTTGCTGTCCGGAGACACTCGATAAATAACTGGAGGACATACGGGAAGTTTTGGGGACAAATGCTAATCCCGATAGGCTTTCCCACCTAAATACTACTAAAATAGACTACTGGCCTACAGTAAAGATAACGAGGAAATCAGCACATAATATCAGTCCGTTTAAGAGGGACGAACTTTCTGAGTTGTCAGAACGTTTCAATGTAAACTAATTAGAACTTTCTCCACCACAAATTTGCGAATAATGTCAGAGACCAAGCCACTTATTGCTCAACGACGAAAACATAAGTTGCTTCACACGTTTCGGCATCGCGTGTTATATCCGTTCATGGGTTTAAATAGTGCAAGATATGTTGTTCAAAGGCGTGACGATTTTCCAAGGGGCTGGTTGAACACATTCCACCTCTTTGCGAGGCCATGGTAAAGACGATGAACAGCAACATCATGCTAAATCTAGTTCGTAGGGGACATCAAATTGCCCAGGCGATGGCCTTCACGATAGTGAGGGAACCTTAGAGGTTATCCACCCAAGCACTGGACGCTGCTTTGTTATAGACCGGAGCGTTACTATCCTC
>LUCM01008276.1:22933-44462 GCA_008360955.1 Fasciolopsis buskii | reverse complement strand
AGACAGATCGTTGTGCAGAGGATGCGTGGGAACTGAGAGAATTTTTGTGACACAAATTTAACAAGTCGCTCCGATCGCACAGATTGGAAGACAATATCAGTTAGCCTGGAACTGAAGGACACACGCGCCCTCAACTAATTGAATCATACCTCGCAAAAGTCTGTTCTCAAAAGTCTATTTTTTCTAAAGCGTAATAACCTGTAAATATAACCGGCTAAAGGAAAATCTGCGGAGAAACTACATTGGTATACAAATCGGCGAAGGAGTGTGACCTTTGTTTCAACTTATAATAGTCCGGACCATCCTAATATTGCAAAATGGCATACTGAACGGAGATTCTATTTGCACAGGCAAGAAAATAAGTATGCACTTCAGAAATTCCAATGCGGGGTAAGATAACATCCCTAGATATTTGGATCGGCAGAAATAACAGACTTGGTACTTGTTTATTGAGTTTAAAGACGTTTGACGGATGGAGATGACGTATCTGATGGGGAGAGAGAGAAAGGACAAATTCAAGAATACTTAACAGTTGTTGAGATCTAAACTAGCTTGTGCAGGGAAAGCGTACACAGAAGATAAGTGGTTGGAAAAACTTTCAAAGTCATCGTTGCTCGAAACGGCTTGAAAGAAGGCAACATCACCAGCATACTCCAAAGTGTCGCTCTTATGTTTCAACACGACACGATTTTCGTTCCATACCCTCCAGAATCAATATTTATAGAAACTCCACTGTCTCATATTTAGCACGCAGTTTGACAAATCGTGACCGTGTTTTAGCCGAATTCCTGAGCAACCAACTATAATGTGCTCTGATTATACTTCGTTGGGTTTTGTTAATCACATTTTTACAAGGTAATGAGTGAAATTCTTTTCCTGTTATTTTTTATTCTCACGATTTTCGACTGAAATGCGACATTATTTTTCGTACTCGAAATCCTATACGACCAAATGACCATTCTTTTGCGTAGTATTGATGTCGATAAGCGCTTTATTCCGGCGCAGATACCCTTGTGCACATCGTACTGTTGCTTACACTAAGTACCAAGCTATGCCAGAATGTGCCCATGCTTGTTGAGAGCATACCATAGTTATCGACTTCAGGTTGCTTTCGTGAACAGCCTTAAATCAGTAAAAGTACAAAACTAATCGATATTATCACCTGCTAAACCGATGGCAAATGAAAATTGATGCAGGTCCTATTTAGTGGATCAAAGCTCTCACACTAGTCGCAAATATTGTTATTCAACTCGCTCTCTCCCACCCTCCTCCTCAAACATATTGAATACATTTTTCAGCCGCTCAAGAATTTGAAGCGCACCTGAAAATTGTCAGAGGTGAGATTTAGCGTGAATACTGGCACTACGACTCAGGTAAGTTATCTTCGAATGAAGATACACCAACTTGTGACGGCGATCGCCAAAAACCGGATTTCGTTTGTTACCGAACTCATTTATCACTGTGTAGCTAATGAGGTTTGTTGATAGCATTGCAACCCGAGAGAATGTTGTGAGGACGATTCTTGACATTTGCAAGCCCACGTGATCCGTTTGATAGCAGTTATGACAAGTAGCAGAGAAGATTGAATGATCCCAAAATCGCAACATTCTGTTCGTTTGGACCGGGGCAGTCACACGGCTACAACGTGCTGTGGATCTGTACATGGGTGGTCAGTTTTTAAATGGTCAATCTGGACAATTAGTTTGCAGTGTTTATAGGTAGCCTGGATCTCCGGTCATACAAACTAGTTGGAAATGAATGCTCCGTCCCAGATGCACAAGCGCACCGAGTTTCTTTGACGATGATGGGTTAAAATGCGATTGGGAATGCGGATGACAATGTCCATCATCCATGCATCGGCGAGCCATGAACGAGCATTTGGACACAGTGGAATTTGAAAAAGGAACGCTGAGAATGGGAACGGCCACGACTCTCTCATCAATCGATAACGTGGACTTTGGGCTCCCATGCTCCCGAATTTTGGCAGTACTTCAGACCTCGGGATAGAATAACAAGAGTGGGAATGATATCAAAGAAGTCGAGGTGATAAACCCATAGCTTATAAACTAGCACACCCACCCAGTACGCTGGACTGGAGCACTTGTGGCGTTGGCCTGATATTTCACTGAAGTTGAAAGGTCGTGTGTACTGTGCTGCAGTGCGTTTAGTTCCGTTGTACGATTGCGAGACGTGGAGTATGCGTGTGGGAGATGTTCGTCGTTTAGAGGTTTTCGACCACCGATGTGTAGGTAGTATGGCTAGGATTGGATGGAGTGACCGGGTGAGTAATATTGTGGTTAGAAATCTGGTATTGGGTGCCAATTCTGAGAATCGCTTGTTTCAGCGTATGAAACTTAGTAGACTACGCTGGTTGGGATCGGGTCACGTGTTGCGTATGGCGAACACTCGTCTACCATACCGTGTCCTATTTTGTATTCCTTCTAAGGAATGGAAGAAGTGATGTGGAGGTCAACAGATGACGTGGCAACGTGGAATGAGAAAATGTACAGCGAAGTTAGGTAATTCAGGTGTCTCACACCTTCGTGGTTGGGGTCCGAAAGACTCGTCGACTTGCTGGCTGGAGACATTGAAGGATATGGCAATGAACCGTGAACAGTGGCGATCGTGTTGTCATTTTCTACCGAATCAGAATGATTGAAAACACGTGCGTTTGTACAGTTAGACTGTGTCTCGTGTGTTGGCTGCGACAGCATCTTATCTTTTCCCGCCTGTGTAGGTCCACTCCCTGTTCCCCTTGGATATTCACTTTTTATATAAACGTGTAACTCTGGGAAAAGGCAGCGGTCAGTGAGACTTGCCTTGCTGTTTGACACTGAACGATGATGATGAGACCCAGAACTATTTCAAAGGAATTCTAAAGGTTAACAGAATGCCTATTCATGTAGGTCCTAAGTTTCAGTGTGATCCGTCACAAAACTGACAAAATTAAGAGTTCGAATTCTGGAGTCAATGCTTTTTTCAGAGCATCCCGGGGGAATTTCCACTGGGATTCAAAATGAAACCTAGACCAATTCTGGACTGGTTTCAATGAAATGCTCCAGCGACAAATTAAATGCCCGTGCCGACCGAAATCCGGTAACCAGAGGCGCAAACTGGTTTGCACGCGCCAGTATATATATTTACTGTTCGAAGATGGACTGTGTCTTTAGGAAATATGGGTCTGAACCCATAATTCAGTTATCATGGCAGTTGCAGTTAGTTGTACGATGACAGAGGAAGGTTCAGTTGATCAACTAGTCTTTCCATTCCGGAGTCAACAAAGGCTAAAAACGTGAAAGTCGGTCGAGTAAAAAAGTTTTCTACTAAAATTTATGCTTGATAGGTGAGAGTAGTGGAGGGGCCATACTCTATAATCACCAAGGCCTACTGGACCAGTCAAAAAAGTCGGCACCTGCTACCCGGGAACTTGGGGTAACATAAACCTATGAGGTTTTCATAGGCTAGATGTGGCAACGAGCTGAAGCACAAGGAAAAGTTATTTACCACGAAAGAAATAGACGGATTTGGGATTTATTTTACTGACTTTTGAAATGCCGGACTCTTAGTAGACTAGACAAATGGCTTCGAATCCAGTTATCACAATGACTGTGGTTTAGCCGGTTACAACTTTCAGGCATTCTATCGTAACAACTGTTCTACCATTGCTGCGTTTACGGGTTCGCTGGTATTGGCAATTTAGCATGGCCAAGTGTTACGGTGATACTTTCAAAACACAAACATTTGGATGTCCTTATCTGCTGAACAAATTCCCAGATGAGCGCTTCGTTCAAATCGTGCTAGGCGCATATTAATTCGCGTACAGAAATTAAACACGTCTAGTTGATGTGAGATCAATCGGCACTCGGGTAAACGAGTAAGTTGACACTGGGCGTGGATAACAAAACAAAAATCGATATCACTCAAGTTTTTACCGACTTTGAGTGGGAAGACGATCTGCAAGAAAATTTTCTACCTGAATTGTTGTGTAGATCAAGAATGAGAAAAGCACGAAGAGTAACGGGAAGACAGGCACATAGGGCAGTCCTTCTCCATCCCTCCAAAAGCGGGATAAAACTGATACAGATTGTAGAAATATTCAAAGGTTACTAGTAATATAAGTCCATGAGATAGAGGGGGAATGAATAAAATATAAGACCGTACGTGTATGTGTGTGTGTGTGTGTGTGCACGCCGCGAAACATTACACCATGAAACATGGAGTTTGTGTAAATATTGTAGCTGCTATCTGGATTTAACTATGACCACTTCGTTTTTCGTTCTCCGTGTGAACTAGGATGCATGAAAGACAAGACAACAGTTCGACTGAGATTAACAAAAAACAACATGCAAAGAGAGAGACGGGAAAGTTCCGTACCATCCGGCTTGATTGTCATGAAACCCGCGGCATTCCGAGTGAAGAAGTTAACTATTTGTGGGGTTTTGTGTGCTTTAGGGCTGAAAAAAAAAACGAAGGCACAGACGGATTCCGTGAGACAAAAGGAGACAGGGACGCTGGAACGCAGTAATACACGTAAACTTAATTGGTCATTGTATAGTTGATACGAAGTAGAGCTGGAAGCACAAAATTGTTCTTTGCCTATTCACCAATCCAGATGATCGAGTGGGAAGTGGGAGAAATCTAGCAAAGATCGTGATTGTTGGTTCTTTGATGAGGACTTGGTTCAAATGGTTCACCCAACCGTCTGACCTAGCACCGAAGTGGCACCTAGAGAATGGAATTGAACAAAGAAAAATGATAATAAACCCTGTGGAGTAGCTGCAGACGGGAGGGAGGGGGTCGTAAAAGACGGGCGATTCGGCACCACTAATGTTAGATTTAAAGAAAGCGAGTTGATCTCTGCGAGATGTTGTTAGACCGATCTGAAAAGCGACAACAGATTGTGACCCAGTGCTACTCTACACCACTGAATTGAAGAATTTGATAAATTTGGAGAATTGTCAGTTTAGACTGAGCAAGAAAGTGAGTTAATCTAACTGTATTTAATGGACAAAACAAGCATTGGAAATGGTTCAGAAGCACTTCCTCGTCGTTCGGGAAGCGAAATTAAGTACAAGAGGTTTCGACGTAAGCAGCCAAATTTCTAACATGCCTTAGTTTTGATCGCTACCTCGATGTCACAGGGACAAATGATAGTAATAGTGAAATCCCGAGAGTATAAGTCAAAAGAACTACAGCAAGCTTACAGTCAAATAATTCCGAGCAAATAACCGCTGGTTAACAGACAGCTGGATGCGCATGTGCGTAGCTGGATCCACATGTGGACCTGCGTAATAGGGCAAATAAATTATTGTTTGTCGCTCCAGGTGGCATCATGCGATGAGACCAAGTACAGATTTTTACTTCATTTTTTGTGATTTGCTTCACGGATGAGCACAGTGGACCAGGAATGCCCCATAACCACTAGGGTTCAATTCACATGAACGGGAAAAATGGGAATCGCGACCTCGAAACCTAGAGTAGTATAGAACCACAAATAAGGTCCTAGGTATGGTAACGACCTGTGTGAAGCGAGTTGTCATTTACAATCAACGTGACCGAAGGATTTGGAATTCGAACCCCTAAGCTTTTTGATGACAGACGTTTGGTCTACGTGATCACCGCCAGCCATTTGGTAATCTTTGACTATTATTTGGTCACTTTGGACTACTTTTAGTAGCCATGATTTGAATTGGAATAAACAAATTCATTCGTTGACTAAATTAGAGCAGTTGGCGAAATTCATGATAGTCTCTATTAAATCACGTTACTGGCCCGAGACATTCATGTGTGATGTGCATTTACACTAGCCCAGGTGGTCATGGTAGCTCAGGCCAGACCGAGGCTACCAAACGGTAAACGCAGACAGATAAACGATGAAAAAGTCTTGGGTGTTTCAGCATTCGGGATGTCCATTTGTCGGAAACACCAGGTCTACGTCAATCCCGCAAACTTCTGCTCCATTATTTCGGTTGATGCGAAGTGGATACCAGTTGCTAAATCTTGATACACCTACGGCCAGTGGGCACACTTCTTTTCTTAAACTTTTCATTAATGATATTGTAACGTAGATAATTTCTGGGGGCGTCTGTTGAAAAGAGGTCACAATATATTAGATGAGCGAGGTTGAACTCAGATTGGAACCGGCGAAATTGACACCGAAAACGCTACTACGTTGATCACTTGACCACGGGCGACCGGGACATTGGCGTGTTATCCTGTTCGGTTAAGGATGTAATAAGGCAATCGTCGAGTCCTATCATGATGAATGCCTTATCCGAAACACAGACTTTGCACGTACACGTGAACATCATTCGTTCGTCATGTAGTTTTCTTCCGCGGTATCTGGAATTTCGCCTCGCTTAAACATACAACCAATGGGTACAACGAAATATAGCCTGATCGTGTTCTACACGCTTCAATGATGCTTCCAGTGAGTATCAAGTCAACGAGAATCAGATGGAGATGCTTTTGTGGTGAGGTAGTCACCAACCAGCTAGTTAATTGACACCGGCATTGATTAAACGACCACAGTGATCAAGACATCACACACACCACAAGATCACACTGTGTGGAGAATGAGCCAAAATTTGATCATTATATTTTAGGGTGTAACTGCTGAAGAATGATGGGCAGCTAGTAGGGGACAAGAAAACCAGTGGCTACATCCCATTTGTTTATTCACTTCTCACCTACAACTCGTCACGATAGCAGCGGCGATGGGCACTAGAGCAGCGACAATTCAGGGAGTGTACATTATTTGGAAGCAAGTTAGCTCCATCTGATCTCAGATTGAGGATATTAAAACTTGGTTGGAAGATGATGTAATTGGACCGAGTAACAATAAGAAAATCCCCAAATAAGACAATTATGAGTCAACTGCGTAATGCCAGGAAGCAACTCACCTAACAATCGTAAGAACACGTGGTCAACACGTTGCTGAACATTAGATAATGGCCTGCAAACTCAGTGGTGCCCTTGACCCGCAAACTTTTACGCGACAGGTAAACTGAATCTCGGAATAATACACATTTGAAAATGTCTACTGTGACTCACCTATCATCCGAATCCTTCAAAACTTTTCCTGATAGGACTGCAAGATGTGAACCACTCAGTTGGCATATCGCTGTTCAACGGGTTAGATGATTTCGAATACTTATACTACTACCAGCAAAAAATAGATGGACTTGACGTGTGTCTAAACGGGTGGCTAGGGACCGAATGGAATGCTACTCAGCGCACTTTTAAATTGCCTATAGAACGGCCATCATACCGACGATCGGCTGTGAATAAAATGGACTCACACTCACCAATGAAGCTACTGTGTCAGAAATGCAGTGATTTTTTGCCTGATAAGCATCCCCTATATAAAATTCCACAACAGCCCATTAGTGGCATTGTGACGAGGCTAGTGTGTTCCTCGTTACGCAAGGCCATAACCCATTATTTTTTTAAGAGACATGGTGATTTATAAGATATATATGAATCGAAATATTAGATTACCGGTTCGTCTGGAAGCCGAAGGGTAGGCCCGCGATCTGATATAATTAGAAGGCAACGGAAATGGAACACTGATCACCGGTTCCCAATGGATGATGAGCACCCAATCTTGTGGTGCTGCCGCTCAGACCAAAGGCCTGAGGCGAGGTGTCCTAAGACAACCCCTTAATTTGATTTTGAGATCGAGATGAGGCTTTGCTCGCAGGCGAACTACGGGTGATGGTGGACAATCGAGGGAACAGATATGAAAGGATTATACGGGATTTCCTCATATGTGAGGCGAAATGTACCAAAGAATGTGTTTCTTCTCATCTATCCCTCCCCGGTTATTTCCCACTTCTAGCATTGTTCTAAGGCACATAAGCATGCGTGGATCTTTTTTGTTCGATTCCTTTTTAACTCGGCAGACTGCTAAATGAGTCACAGTAAAGAAAATGTAAATACCAGAAGTTTAACAGAGTACCTACGACATGCTGAATGTCTCGGGAATTTCATTTTTGAGCAACTACCTCGGAAACAACACTCCGTTTAGGAGTCATGATGACCAGTAAAAAAAACAACATTCATATCAAACAATCAACGAATGCAAGCCACGAGAAACTGTAAATTCATTCAGTTGTTCATACAACGGAAACCAGAAGGTTAAAATTACCAGATCTGACGGTACATGACGAGAAAAGTGGGCTGGGGTGTATGGAGTGGAGCGGTGGTATAGGGGACGCTAGGAACGAAAAAAAAAGAATCAAAACACTTACGTTGTGGGCCCCAGATACATAATTCGCCAACATTGCTCACAGTGGCCATCATGGTCGGCAAAACCGGATTCCAGTGGACACAAACCAACACGTCCCCGGGGCCAGCAGACGAAGATAACGTGGTGGAGTAAATCGGATGATTTCCATTTCTCACATGCCACACGTGGACTCGACCATCTGGAGAAATGGGAAATTGAAGCGATGATTCATAGAATCACTTGTATTTCTACGAATGGTGTGATTTTTCGGCCTCGTATTGCATATGCTAGTGAAACAGCCGGGGCAGATTCGAACAATTTTGAACACCTTGAAACAAAATAGCATGATAATACTGGGCATACGTGGATGATGATCAAAAGTGAAAATAAATGCACGAAACTGGCAACAGATAAACGAAATTTGCAGACCCTTGAAAAGCCATTTTCCTATTCGTACATTGCTTTGGACCGAAAACGACTATGGCTAGATTCGTTTCGTGGAAAGTCCACTTTTAGTGAATCGTAGCAGGAGTAAGGCGTGAGTGTTTGAAATCGATCCAGTGCCTCGAGTGAAGGGAGGGAGGAACGTGCGGCTACTAAGTGGAAATTCCATGTCGGCTAAATAACTATTCAGTGGACTAATGCATGGTCGCACAGATTCATAAAACCGAGAGATTTACGCGATGCTTCAACTCATATATTCTGCGGTTGTCGTGGCCGACGTATTGACTACAGCAATCGTCATCCAAATCATTACCCGGGTCGATTTACAGGGTGCCCTGTCATGCCTCAACCAAGTTCCGCCTGCTCACTTAGGTATGGTACGAGACTGATCAAAAAGCATAGGAAATGAGATCGAATTATCCCAAAGTGATTCATCTATTAGGACCAAGTGACGTAAGGAGTGTATCTAAAAATCAACGCGCCTTGTATTGGTTTTTATTGTGAATGGCATAATGGTAATAACGCAGCGTTGTTGGTAGATGCAATGCGCCAACGTTTCAACTACCGTGGGGAGTTCTTCTCAAAGAAATTTTTACAATCAAATTAGTGACCGATAGTATATATATATATATATATATATATATATATATATATATATATATATATATGACCGGCGGTGGCTAAACGGATAAAGTAGCGGCGTTTGGACGTGAACGTCGCGGGTTCCAATCCTCCCACCGCCGGTCAACTTCCCCAATTGGCAGCTCTTTGTTGGTCGCGGCCCTCTTCCTGAAAAATGATATACATTGTTATTTCATTAATAAAGGAAGTAAAAGATAAGAAATATATGTATATAAATTGACCATGCGACTTACGAGAAGCAATATTTGCAAAAGTGGTCAGATATTTCCGAGAAAACTGAGTCCACTTATCCATATTATACGAAATTTTAATATTTACACACAGGCACATGTGCTTATTTGTGTACAAATCTTGTGCCACCGAAACCATGATGAGAGGGATGAAAACAATACAAGAGGGAAAAAAGAACAAATACGTATGCGTAGAATTGATTATACATTAACTGTAACAGTTTGGAGTAGGTCTTTTTATTCGAAAATGCACCCTCTAGCTTTTGTGTGACCAAGTGCAATTGTTCCAAACGAGTCGGTGACCAGTTGGATGGTTCATGCGCCTACTCTGGTACACTTTGTCGCGTCGGCCGAACACGACAAGGAACAACAGCTTCAATGGTAAGCTACAGGCTACATCACAGTATCACTAGCGGACTTTTGATATCTCTTAGCGAGAACGCTTGCCAAGATAAAATCCAATACTCCCTCGACGCTATCGACGTACTATGATAGACGGTTCTACAAAAAAAAGAGAAAATAACGTAACCAAGATGAGTCACGAAGGGAGAATGTGTAGTTTTGTGATGCATCTCATAAGCAATATCAGAAACGCATCAGTTATTTCCAGGTACGTAGGATCAACACGGTCTTCAGCCAAAAACCTGAGCAACGATCAACACAAATTCTCAAGTCCTTTGAGATATTCAGAGACTTTAAAGACGCTGTATTTTAGTCACAGTTTGTACAACTTTTCACCGACGTGCTCTGATTTTGGTTGCTGCCTCACAGGAACATCCACTATAAAGAAATTAAAGGAAAGAATAATGAAATATCGACTGTAAAATTAAAAAAAAGTTGAAAAACCATACAGAGGAGAAGAAATTTCAGATTCAAGAATACCACTGACTATGGCATTAAACCATTTGACCTATTATCTCCACACATCACTTTGGGGGATCACGTGGACCCAAAATAGTCTAGCTGAACCGAAACAAGCTAAATCACTGGTTAAAATTTTCGGACTACTTTGCCGTATCATTGACTGGCCACCTGAACTCGTATTTCAATTATTACCCGCCTCGGAGAATAGAATACAACCGTCGGTCTGTGGGCATACGTGCGAGAGACATATATAGTGAAAAGGTCACTACATTTGTGGTTAGCTGTGAATAAGATAGGTGCGGACTTACTGAACCAATGGCTGTAGACAACCGTCGGCAGCGCTTAGGACGGAATGCTTTTTCGCCTGGCAAGTGTGCACTCTATGAAATATCACAACTGCGACAAGACGAATGTGGTTGGGATTTAAATTAGGTCATAGACAAGTGTTGCATACATAGACTGCAATCTATTACAATGTAATAAAAAGATGGTTTTTCCGACCATCGGCTCTCATAATCCCATAAACCCTTGAGCGCCTGGTTGGAAGTGACAAAAATGCGTATGAACCGAAATAACGGTCACCGACTCACAACGGTTTGAAGAGCAGGTTTCCTTACCGAACGCCTAGGATGATGCCCTATTTTTAAAATGTTTCACGCACGAATACAAAAGTTTCGTGCTCCGTAGCACCTGGAGGCCACCACACAGAGGATAGAAGAATCAGCAACCATGACTAAAAATTGGAATGCCATAGAGTCCCAAAAATTTTTCCACTAGGCCAAGTGTGATAACCCGTTAGGAGACAACGAGTTGACGACTACAGTCAAAGATAGTGGTGGACTTGAAACTCGAACCTCTGCATTGCTGGGGCGACAGATTGGTATTAAACTACTTCGGTTTCCATAGGCTTGTAGTCGAACACTCACAAAGAAGCCATGATTTACGGTAGTGAGAAGTTTGGACGAACTAACATGTGCGGTGGATCCTACAAGAACAAACCATTTCCGGTCATTCTTCTTCTTGCACTGCTTTCCTTTCTTGTCATAATTTTAATGAGACAATCCGTAACCAGAACCGTGAAAAACACGTAAACAATTCGTAACTTCAACTCATCTCTTATTATGCAGTACTTAAATCCACCCTCCCTGTTATTCAGAGCTTACCTCAACGTCCCGCTTACTGTAACCTTTTCCCACCCTTCTCGTAGACGGACAACGCATTACCCTTATGAAATTTGTACTACACTAGGTGTCCTATTTATTTCTTTCAATCTTCATTTCCCCCCGGGACTTCAAAACCATGGAACACCCTCGGATTTTCTGTATATCCACCCACTTACAATCTTTCACTCTTAGGAGCACGATCAATAAACTGTTCTTACGTGTATTTTTCCTCATTTCTCCCCTCAATTACGATGTCATTAGACCACGGGGGTTATCCTTTGTAGTGTACTTCACGTTATGTTTAGCGACAAAGTGGACGCTACAGTGGCATGTGGGGTAAAGCTTTGCAAACTGAGCGTTCTATTCTTAACCGTCTTAAAATAAGGCAGCCGTGTTGATCGATGATTTGTACTTAATCTACAACCACTCGTACTTAGATGACCATCCGTCGTTACCAGTTTTTTGCTTTTGAATCGCACGTTCTCTTCTGATCTCCATCTAGTCCCAAACAATCGAACACCTGACTTCTATGTTTTGCCAATCATTTTAAGCATTTCTCTCTTCGAAACAAGAGATAAATGTCCATCACAAATCTTGTCTTAAACTTATCTTAACATTATTTTACACGTAGTATAGAACTTACTTTCAACACCTGCGGCCACAAAGTTGTCGTTTATTCCACCAAAAGTGGAACTTAATCGGGACGTTTCGTGTTTGCAACCCGTAAAACGTTGAACCATTGTGCATGCTTCTAGGTCCCACAGATGTAAACCCTGAAATGGCAATCGAAGGGATACAAAGAAGAGTTACAGCTTGGACAGAAATTCGGGAGTGACAGAAATGAATCACGAAGCCGGGTTAAAAAAAGTTCAAGTGAAGATGGAAAATCACATCTAACTTCTACAAGATTTACACTGACAACACCCATTGTTTGCATTGTAATTTATCGATATATCATCCATCTGGATCATCATGATCCCGACCCAGTCCTATAAGCTTTCGGATGGCCGTAATTTTCCAATTGATTGATTTGTTGATAACACATGTCCATGCAATTGACAACTGATGTCGCAGTACTTTAGTACTACGGCATACACCCAGTAACTTTGTCCATAACCAACTCAATCTGCTCCTTAGTATACAGTCAGGCTAATTCATTTGTAAGCAAGAGGGTGGGCACTTAGGCAGGTGACCGCTTATCTGCCGGATTTCACAGGAATTCTGTTGAACGGCCACGCAAAATGTCCTCATGTTGCTTGGCTTTTTGTTACAAAAATCGTCCATTCGGTTTTTTTGATCGCAGATAACCTGATTCCATGCCTTATCTAAAGAGAATGGTTACATGAGGCAAACGCATGTGTAGACCATTAGTAAGAACAGAAAGTACGACAGTCATAGCTTAACCTTATGCACGCATCACAGTGTTACATTGCATGCAACTATAAGCAAATCTATTAAAATTTGTACAATGCAGAATCCGTTTCGAATCCCAGTCAGGACTCAAAGTACAGCTGCAGGTGATCGGACGCGTCCCCGAGCTGCGGATGGGAGGAAGACCATCAACATCAGTGATTGTTAGCCGTGAATAAGGCGGACAAGGCACCACCAAATAAACAGCCACGGACAAGGAGCGGTGGGTTCTCTGTGGCACTGCAATGTGGCGAGTGTGGCCTGCTGATGAAGTAAGACCATTACCCTTTGTTGTGTTCCGCCGACCCAACGAGGCTTTTCAGAGCAGACATTCGAACCGGTCAACCGGCCACCATCTCATCTGCAACAAAGATGCTGCCTTGTAGCCCGTGTTTGATTGAGCAAAGATTAAAGGTGCATCCTCGAATAGAAAAGCCTACTCTAGACCCCACAAAAGAGTAACGCAACAAGCCTTGATAGACCAGCAGTTCGTGTCAGAATGATGCTCAAATCACAAATGCACTTATTCCTATATCGAAAACAATTTCCGAACTATACAAACACCCACTTTTATTCTCTCGTGTTTAGTCTGAACACTCACTGAGAACTTCAGCTGGTCATACTAATGGTAGTGTTTTTGACGGAAATTTTGTCCCATTAGTTACGCGTCCTATTTCGGCTAGCTTGCAAGTCTCGCCAAATTCAATTCCGTTGACTGACACTTTCTTCGCCTTCGATGCCGCTTCAAATTAGCTACATTCAATGTGTGAACACTGATGCGCACAGAACAACGGACGTATTTACCTCGTACACTGGAGACAATAGCCATCGCACTCAAGAATTCGCCACTGTCATTCGGGTGACTTCCCTATCCAATCCTTTAGTGAAGTTTTATCCGCACCTTTCTACAGACCCTGAGGTTACGACTTACGGTCTTGTTGGGTCGATATGGCTGTCAGTGAAAGAGCTGATCCTGAACTGTTTGACTGAACCCCACACGACAACCACCTGTGTGCAACGTGACTTAGAGGTTTGTGTAAAGTTAACGGTTGTTGCTCTGATAGCCACAACTGGCTTGTGGTCTCAGTAAACCAGCCTACAGATTGCAGCCCAGATACACTCAAGGACACTTTCTATTAGAAGCTGCACGACTACTTGTGCACAGGCAAAGCTAGATAACATTGCGATTTCAGCAGAGGGCGTGAACGCTAGAGTAGGTCTGCTGTTCTCGAGCGAGATGCATTTAGGCGGCCCTTTTATTCTCACTGTCTGTTGTTCAGAAAACAGAGCAGTCCTATGCTCTGATCACCGCCTTTTCCTTGCTAGTAGGGATTTCACACGCACCAATCATCGATAGAGTCACCTGGCGTCCATCCTCTTTGACTCGGTGATGAACTCAGATTAACCAAGCTGCCATAAATTACCAGACGGCAGGGTTGTTTACAAGGCTGTAGATAATGATGGAGCACTCCGCTCGACATTGGCCACGAATTAGTCTGCACCAAATTGTTCATGTGTTTTGATTAATGCTCAAAACGTAAGCTGCAGTGTGGGTTAGACTGCGATAAGGTATCTGATCCGACTTGCCTATCAATGTTCCCAAGTACACCAGTTGAAAAGCTAGAATTGCCCTGCCTGAGAGCATACATGAGTACTGTTCACTTAACAAGAAGGCTTTGTCTTCTGCTGGTTTAGTGGGCTGTCGCCTGACCCGACGTATTGTGACATCTCAAATCTGCGCCCTCTTGAGGAGTGCTGGTCTATCTCGGTTGGCAACGAACATGATGAATAGTGGCTAAACAAGGGGTGTAAACTTAACCCTAACTTACATAGGGATCGCGAGTTCCGGTAGTCTCATCGTGCGTTAGAGATGCATGCGTGCTCACTATCGCCGAGCTGAAATCCTTAGTTAAGCAGGTGCCCGGGTAAACGGGGCAGCTAACAATTGTTAGTTCCCCCATCCAGTATCAAGTTCGGTACCAATACCGTCCAGTCTTGTAACAGAACTTTACACTTTGAAACTGAAAACCACATGCCGAATGAAGCTATGGCTCTCGACAGTCTGCCTTATGGGTGTTGGGCATGTTTCTTTTATCTTCTATTTCCTTTTTATTAATGAAATAACAATGTACATCATTTCCCAGGAAGGGGGCCGCGGCCAACAGAGGGCTGCCAAGTGGAGAAATTGACTGGCGGTGGGAAGATTCGAGCCCACGACCTTCACATCCAAACGCCACGACCTTGTCCGTTTGGTCACATCCCATTGACCTTCCAAATAGGACTGAATCTTAGGTTTGAAGTAAACCACTAAGTATAGCTCGCTGGGTAATGGGGGCGCGCAAGTCGTTACACCACGTCAAAGCACAGTTCTACTGCCTTCGCACCGATCGTAGATGCACCGACCAAATCTCCTGAACGTTGTTACAACATCGTTTTAATTCCCAAAAACCAACCAGCATTGTGTTCCCAGACATTCGCGCAGCATCCGACTCCGTTGGTAGATCTACACTGGTACTATTTGCTGGACAATGAAGCACCCAAGAAGTATGTGCCGATTCCCAGAGCTGCATTGTCATACCACAGATCGGTTTAGGGCACATGGACCCTCTTGTTACTCTTCGTTGTCTTCAGTGAAGCACGACAAGAGCGTCCGCTCCCTCTACTTCTTAACTTTGCCTCAGAGGGTCTTCTACAGGACGCCTTAACTGGTCTGCTGAATGACGAAATCAAACTCTTCCTAAGTAATTTTTTGAATTAGACTATGTCGATGATATCGCCATGCTAAGCGACAATGCATAGGAGATTCAACACGCGTCAGATAGCTTGACGATTGAAGTATCCAGGTAGGGTATGTGCTTTGCATCTTCAAGGTGTGAGATACTTCTTCAAGAATCACAAAAGCCTGTACACACAATCACCGTTTGTGGTGAAGAGTTGGACGTAGTCAACTTCAGGAGTTTGATTCAAACTGGTAGATGTTGAAGAAAAAATCACACCACGAACAGCGAAGGCCAGAACAGTTGTCACAAACATGCCAGACTAGTGCTGCCGTAACGATGTCCAGCCTTCGCCTAAAGGAGATGCGTACAGTGTCACTGTTCGTAGTGTTCTTCATGGCTATGAGTCCCGGCCTCTCTGCACTGAGGATGCTCAGCGGCTCATTGTGTTCCGCTAAAGATTTCTGAGAAGCATTGCTAAAGTCTGGTGAGAGCATCGGGTGAATAATGAAGAAATAGGTGCAGAAAGGCACCCTCTGATAGAGATGATCGCTCTGCATATGAATGCCTATCGTCTAGCATTTCGTGATCTTTTTGCACGTGCTGGGTAGGGCTGGAAGAAACGACGCGGCACAACCTATTATAATCCAGTGAACAGGAAATTCCTTTGACCAATTAGTTCGGCAACGTGCAATAGGCAAAGAGAACGGAAATCACAAAGATATAAGTTTAGTAGGTAATTATTAGACACAGCTGCTCGCCGATATTATTCTCCGCTGATTATCTGGTCCTCAAGAAG
Source organism: Fasciolopsis buskii (assembly GCA_008360955.1). Lineage (NCBI taxonomy): Eukaryota > Metazoa > Platyhelminthes > Trematoda > Plagiorchiida > Fasciolidae > Fasciolopsis > Fasciolopsis buskii. The sequence goes on along the minus strand of LUCM01008276.1, from coordinate 27,963 downwards.
AGAATACACTTGAGAATCAAGTCGGTTTCCAGACCATTACAGGTTTTGTCGACCACATTCTCCCCATAAGGTGACGGAACATAGGCACTCTTCCCGCTGGACAGTAATCTTTGTCAGATTGTTTTACATATGCCATTGATAAGAGTAATACGAAATGTTAGCATCTGCCTTCTCTGTCTTGATGAACCGGATCATGGGGACACAACGTTTTAAATACCTTTATCGATTCAGTCAACCGTGAAAACCTTTGGCGTTGGACGTAGCTGAAAAGTATACCAAACCAGGGTTATAACGGTGGTTAGCAGGGCCAATGCACGAACCCTTCTTTAAGATAGAAATAATAATCGATTTTTTTATACAGAGGAGATTTGCTCAGCGGATCAAACTTTTGAGAACAAAACTTGAAGTTATCTAACTCGTTCCATCTTACTGTCTTCGAATGAAGCTGGGGAAAACACATCGGAGCATGGTGCTTTTTGACGTCTTAGGGATTGAATTTCTTCGTGGAGAGAGAGTACCTGTGGAAATAGACCATGAGACGCACGCCGAAACGACTAAAAGCTAATTAAATTGCTTTCAACTGTTTTTCTCAGCGTACATATCGTCGCTAATTCTCGTGGATACATCAACCGTCAGGGATTTCCAATAATGGGGGCACATTTTATCTGTGGTACACGATGCAAATTTGAATACAGACTATGCGCCATCAAGACCGAAAGCAGTTCATATTAACAAATATTGCTGTTTGTCAAATTGGGTACGTTCAATATTACGATGATTCATTTTTCTCACTCGCATAAACTGCACGTTTCCAGATCTTTCAGTCGTTGCGCATTATTTACTCGCTACTAACTTACGTCAAAAAGGGTATGATGTTGGACAACAGCCTGATTCACGACTGACTTATCGATCCAAGTTGTCGTGGTTTCTCTGACAACAGTCACCACACAACGGTATGCATTACTTAATCAGTCTACCACACTCTTTGATAGTTCATTGCCATTCAATAGATCGTGTCGAGGCTGAACCGTTAACTGGACTATATTATCTCCAAATGTCCTTGATTTCTGGTAAGTGACTGCGTTGTTGTAAGTCAATTCGTACACACGAATGCATAGCACCAGACCGCGATCATCGTTAAACTTGTTTCTGTTTCTGCTCAGGTTAAGTTTGGATACCCGTTAACTATGCTCAACTTTGTATCGGTTTTGGTTGCTTCCTCATAGCACCGAATAACAGTGGGAGAAAAATTCTAATATCAAAAGTCAGAAGAGTTTGAGAAAAACAGAAACATTCCGAATTCGTAAACTCCACTAGCTAAGACATTTAGCCATATCATTTAAAGTATCCAACCATCATGGCGGAGAATCTCGTGGATCCCATTTTAATACTCTCTCTCTCTCTCAACTTACTTGGGAAAGCCCGAGGTAAGTAACAGTTGGAAGAGAGTTCGAGATGACCAGCCAATGATATAGAAAAAAGATATGAAAACCTTAACCAACGGACTGCCTCGTACAGATCCAGTTGGACTGCTTATGTTGGGGTCCGTGAGATCCTCCCAAGGGATGGGTGGAAACAATAGGTGACAAGGGGCAATGCCACACTCGACGGCATTTTTGCATTCGAAACCTTCGCTCTTCTGCATAGTTCTTAAACCTATTGCCTTGCAGTCGACGTTTCACTCTCTTTCTTTGGAGCAAATGGTACTGTGGGGTAGCAACCAAAGATAAAGCAGGTTGGTGTACGTTTAACGTTTGTAAAAACTGTATTGAGAGCGCATGTGGACGGTTACAGTAAAACCAGTGACGTTATTTTTCTTTCGTGACACATGAAACGGTGTGTGAGCAGATGAAACAGTCAAAATCTCCAGAGTTGCAGAAATCGCATGGGAAACTGCTGATTTAAGTCACAATTAATATTGCTTTTACGATCACGAGAAAAAAACTTCATAACGGGGATGAAAACAGATCAACCGCAGCACTTACGATTTTTTGCCCAGTGATCAAAATACGTTGTGAACACCGAGATATGACCATAGATTGGACTGAATGGGCCTCTCGGAACAGCGTTCGGTGGTCCAATAGCGTGTACCCACTGATCGTTCCATTCCCCGTTAATGGGGCTCTTAATGAAGGAGTAGAAGAGTTGGGGGAATTTACCAAACCTGTGAGACCTGAAGCCGACGTGACTGTAGCCATGCGTCTAGTAAGTGTCGGGCCACTGCTACTCACCGTCGGAATGACACGTGTTGATGTTAAGCAAACGACAGGATCGACAGCAGGTTCCACAATACTGCCTACCGATGGGCGATTTGTCTCGGTCCCAGCCGTGGTGCTGGATTCCACAGAAGTTCCGGAAGCAACAGATGCCCTACCGGTCAGAGAGTGAACCAGACTGGCAAACGAACTTGAATTTGAACCGGTCAAAGCGGCAGCAGTTGCAGCCGCCGTGATTGCACGCATTTCAGCCAATGCGGTAATCGATTCCGGAGTGGAACTTTCTAAAGGAGTACCAAACAAAACCGTGACACTGCTTCCCGTGCCAGTAACGCCGTCTTCGCTGACCACCCCAGGAAGGCTAATTCCACCGGTCGAAGATATCAGAGCGCGATGAGTTGCACTGACTCCACCTGATACGGAGTGTTGTAGTACTTGTCTCAGTGACTGAGAACCCCGAGAATGTAGTTGGCTTACTCGCCCAAGACCACCAGGGAGAATTGGTAGACCTAAAAGAATCCCAGCTGCGTTTGACCATTTCATCGCAAAAGAGACACAGAAAAGCGTGAGGATAAATAAGACATTGTTGATAAATGTACTGAAACAGATAAGAGAATATAAACCTCCATCGCCGTACCCGAAGGAACATGAGTCGGATGTGCACTAACCAAATACTTTGAGTCCACAGATAACAGTTGCTGAAGGCTGCTTACGTGATGGTTTTATTTCTTCTACCACAGTATCAGAATATTCGCAAAATGACTTCACCAACGGTCTGGTACAAATATACAGCAAATAATATACTGACGGGACGTTACCATTGTGTTATAAGCCAGAATAAGTGAAAGATAAACAGTGTCTTCATCGAATAACAAACTTTTACGTTACACGCAAATCGCTCAATAAAAATCAACCTGCTCGATCGCATCAGCGAACTGTCCAACGGCAGTATTGCTTTTCAACTTCTCGTTGAGTTCTTCTTCTTGATCTATATTGCTTCACATTGGATCAAGTCACGTGTGAAAACCACGCGACTTTCGCGGGATTCGAACCCACATGTGGACACCACACACGCTTTACTGCCGCGTGTGGCTCACGAGCTGGGCTGCAAAATCACCCCGGGAGCGTTCGGATATTTCACATCGGGACAACCAGTTACCCACCCGAATTACACGGGCGTGTGTTATCCAACACAGTGAACTTCATCGTAACTGGACTCCCAGTGCTTGATTTCCTTGTGAATCCATCAGCACGAATGGTTAGGAAAACTGGTTTGGGCGAAAACTGCCGGATATGCACATCGATGCAACAAGTATCGCATCACGAAACTACTCACTACGTGATATTGACGCTCAATTTCCACTAATAAACCATGGAACAGCCGAACATCTGTTTCGTCTGTTACAAATTATCAAGAGTACAAGTCCATCGCGCTTGAACTGGGGTGAGGATACGTGATAAAACGATTGTGAGTAGAACACCTTAGCCACTAGGCTACCAGGAAGGATTTCAACGGTTTGTCGAACTCCACCCCAATACGGATATTGCACCTATCCGTTTATAATTTGCACGACCATCGTTAGCAAACTCGCAATCCCGTGGTTCTTAACAGTGAATGAGCTGTCAACCGAATGAAGTATTCTACGTGTCTGTGTGTGAAAATGCCACAAACAAAAATCTTGTTGGATTCGATTCACAATTTGCTCGACGACCTCCAGAAATGTCACTTCCGGGTGTTGTCATGTTTTTCATTCCATTCTGTATATCACTGACAGAATAGCCAAGGAAGCCTAACTAATTCTCAAAAATCGGACCCGTGTCAGACTAGAATTTTGCAGCTACATTGCATAAATATTCATCTCATTTATATTTTCCTATTTCCGAAGTTTTAATGAGGTTATAAGCATGCGCTTTGGTACTATATATATGGGGCATGCCTCAAGAGGAGGGTGAAGTAGAAGCATATAAGGTCCCAATAGGTCGACTATGGTAACCAGCCGGACGACAGCTAGTGATAAACGGCTCTGTTGTTGACGGCACACTACCATGTCTAATCCACTGACGCCGTTTGCGATTCGCTACTTTAAGTCTCGGGATCACTGTCGCCAGTTTTCTTACAAGATAATCATGACATTATACAATCACATCCACACTTCTCACGCTTTCAATGAACTCTTGAAAAGTCATCAGGAACTCATCCGCTGACTGAATGATAACACTGGTTTCCTTCACCAATTTTTTTAATCTCTTGCTCTATTTTTGGCCGCAGCTCAGATCTCCTCCTCATTAGATACCGCAAACCTTTTAACTTCTTTTATTAATTAAATAACAATATACATCGTTTTTCAGGAAGGGGGCAGCGATCAACAGAGGGCTGCCAAATGGGAAAGTTGACCGGCGGTGGGAGGATTCGGACCCGCGACCTTCACATCCAAACGCCAGGATCTTATTCGTTTGGCCACCGCCGGTTACACTTCCCACTCTTATTTTGTCCACAGAACAGGTGTATGTGCTGCTGCTCACCAGTCAGATGCCACTTGACCTTTCCGATCGTGAATTTCAACGCATGTGATTGGAATTACGATTCTCTTCCTGACATTATCACTTGTTTATGGTTTATTGTTACCCAAGTAGTGCTGACGTCGTCATTTTCGATGTCTTATTTGCAAGCATTGAAAACTCAGTTGTTACATGCTCCAGCTGCCATCTACCTACTGTTCACAATTGGAAATGGCTAGTATACTCTTCTGATATGTCGGCCAGGAGTGCGAAGCTGAAGCACTTGTATCGTCGGCCTGATATTTCAGAAGAGTA
>LUCM01008276.1:0-13411 GCA_008360955.1 Fasciolopsis buskii | reverse complement strand
CACTACCCACCCCACCTGCGCTCGATGCAATGGGCAGCGCGGTCCTGATTATCCTGCGCGACGACCCATGCAGTATGGAATTATTTGTAGGCGTGTAACTCATGGGGAATAATGGACGGGTACTGCTAGGGGGTCCAGCCGCTAAGCCGAAGAACGATTAGAGTTCTCAACCAACGCCTTTGGTTCTGACAAGAACCAAACCGCAAGGCAGTGGGGTATAGCTGAGTGGAAGCCCATCCACTTGAATCAATTGTTCTTCCACTCAATTTTCCGAATGATTAACCCCTGACTGGGAGGACCAAGGCACTACTTCGTCAGGCCCTTACCTATTGACCTTGCGGGCATGATTGGGTCTTCGGGTTGAGATAAGCCTTCTTGTATAGCTCGTTGCATCATGGAGGCACGCAAGCCGTCAGAGCACGTCAAGGTGTAGTCTCGTGATGACAGCTGGATGAGTGATCTGAAGCTGCTATTGACTACTAGCGATTGAACACTAGGTCTGTGAAATGGGTGTTTCCATCGGACAAAGAAGCCAAAGAAAAGACTGCTATAGCAAACAACCGGTAACAATAACAGAACTATTATTTTCACCAGAACGGCTATCGTTCAGAAACAACGAATATCGATTACTACTAACCCTATCAGTAAGTCCATCAGAGACTAAAACCTCCAGTAGTGTTTGCTGATTAACTGAACACTCCCTATATGAAACAAGTTGGTGGTATCCCACTTCCCAGAAGTTGTCCATTTCAATTGTTCACCCCACTGTTACACCAATGGATGAAATGACTAAAATCACATCTCACTTCTTGGAATCCGGTGACCAACGTAGACAAACGATTTGGGCCGGGGTACTGAGCGTCTTGAATTCAGACACCATGTGCCGCACGTGATCCACGCGCCAGACGTTAACATCCTCATCTTTTCCCCCGGTGGCCAGATACAAACCATCCGGGGAGAATTGGCAACACTCGAACTCGTTATTTGTCTGGTCCAGGATTTGAACACATGAGATCGGAAAATCGAGCCTTTGATCGTGACAAAAGATGGAATCCAAAGAGTCGTGGAAAATGAAGCGGATAGTTCATGCGAAGCACGTCGGAAAGAATACAATAATCCACACTATAAGTCACGATCACTGTGAAAAGGTCAGCCAGTAGACAACGGAACAGACCATTTTGTGGCATAAATTCTGCAAACAGGTGAAAGGGTAGTGGATACTGAGACTTCGTATCCATTACTCTGGTCAAAGATCAACACTGATTACGCCAGTCGGTGATCTGAGCGACCAGTGGGCATTATGGGCATTACGGGAAACCAATAAAAACAAATTGATTTTAATTAATAAACGATTCTTAACAAGGATGAAATAGCTGTACACTACCTCCATGGTTTCTTAATGGTGAGTTGAGCGATGATAACACATGGTAAATTATTTCATGCATGTTTTGTCTGCTCGACTTGGCTTTTTTCGCTAGAATTAGTAAAAATGCGAAATAGCGACCGGATAGAGTCAACTGAATATTTCCTGCACGAAGTAGACCAAACGCCTTCTGTCCTCTGTTGCAAAACAGTAGGTATACTTGGCAATCGGGTAAAAGAGACACAGAGATGGTATCTAAAAATTCGACTAGCATTTGAATGCTGACGATTTTCTAGGGTCAACGAATAACGGGTTGCGTAAAAAAACGATATACGGGTAAGCGTAGGCTAGTCGAGTGACAAAAACAACGTAAGCAAAGTAGGCATAAGACTGGCCACGTTTCGGAGGGATTAGAAACACAAGTGCTAAAACCTCAAATACAAACCAGAACAACAACAATAACAACACGGAAGCTTACACGCCACAAAAGTGTTGCTGAAACAAGGACGTATTATTGTTCCATCTAGTCGGATTCCCGGGCGACGGGTTGTGGAATAAACAAGCGGACAATTGGGAACGTATAGCCTCATCGATTAGTACCTCCAAACGATTGGGTGGAAGCATGATTTCGGCCGGTATGTGAACTTGGATCCGATCAATTAGCTGCAACCGACTTCCCGAATTTGTGCCAGCCCAACCATTTGCATGAGCTCGAAGTTCACCAGGTGTCGAGCACATCAAGCAACTGGAAACCAGATTTTGTTACGAGCGAATAAAATTGCAAACAAATGCGACAGTCGAAGAATTGATTTCGGGATTGAGAAAATAGAATACAACCAAACCTCAAGAGTATTTTATCGGCCAAGTGTTCATCGTTTGCAGATCCCGTTGCGGATAGATGCGAAGGCTGGAGAACAAATCATTAGAAATACCCTCCCCCCGCCTCTCTCTCTCTCTCACTCTCTCCAAATTCGTATCCTAATATCAGAATTTTCACATTCTAACACCGGACCCTTTGTTACGGTTGTTGTTTACCTATACACTGCTCGAGGTGACACATTTTACGATACGTTTGAAGTTGAGTACATCACCTTACTCTATCAGAAGTTGCGAATCCTTGTGCTACCGTTTTCTAATAAAAGCAAAGCAACAATAGAAAGTTTACTGTATAAAAGGATTTCTTATTTCAGTGCAACCAGATTGTCTCTGGAAGATGTCTCATCATCATACAGCATCAAAGATCCGACTAACTATTGGAAATTAACAAAGCCTAAAAGCTATGACATTCGACTCACAATCTTTCGATCCGGGTTCATGGCCCGACTCAGAAGTGATGTGTATGTACTGGTGATGATGTCCAACAAGGATGAAACAAGTGTATAATGCTTCCATGGTCCTGCACGGTGAGTTGAACGCAGACAGTGCATGATGAATGTTTTGGAAGGCATTAGGTCATTTGCTACTTGGAATTCTGGTTCATTTATATAAATCGGATTCCCTTCGTTAAGAAATTCTCAAATACCGACAGCAGGAAATCCGTAATCTGAATGGTAAAAAACATAATGGTAAAAGTGACGGACTTGTACTTACAAACGGGAGAAACTAAGTTAGTTAGATTACAATAACCTCGTCGTACCGTTCTCTATCACTTAGTGAACTCTGACAAACAATGCAGATTAGGTCTACAATTAGTAATTAGTAAGAATGGGGAATACTAACCGGTACGACAGCCCAAATTTGGAAATTGGTGGCCCCGTGGGATTCGGACCCTGTTTACATAAGAGCAGTGAAATAGCACGCATGTCATGATGGGCGCCATGTTCGAATGCTGATCCTAAGATGAAAACAATAAGTAAAATGTATGAGACCATTCATACACCGTTGTATGTTAGCTGAGAAAACAAACATGATAAGAGCAAATGGCGATCCCGTGAGAGTTCAAATCCGGCTACACATTTACCTCCGGAAAGAACTAACCTACGGAAACCATCAATGATACATATCTAACGACATCAAAACCAGCTTGGTGAAATGTGGTCGAGAAGCACTGTGCCAAGTCCACCCCGTGAGGCCTTCGGTATTAACTGTAGATAAGTGCATGGGTTTAACTATTCCTTTAACCGACAAGCAGCTCATGTTGCCGAAAACGGGAGCAAGTCAATGAACGAGTGGATATAATCAGGATATCAGGCTAAAAGACGGCCGCTCATTCTGAATGTCTCTCAAAATGCCTCCAAAGGACTATGCGTTTCGCACGGTGAGTTGAGGAAATACAACTCGCTGTACCCTTCTCCCACAGCTTTCACTAAGGCGTGAGCGCCAAGCTGAATTCTTAATGGCCTCCATCGCGCTAGCTGATCTTTAGCATTCAGTCAAGAGTAGGCGGTTAATATGTTCATATATTCGCATAAATCTGAGTGCATATCACGTGCCACGAGAACTGTGCCAAAAGATAAAAACAATGAGTGCGAAAGAGTATGAAAGAAACACTGTCCAGGGGACACCATACGTGCCAGTTTTTCCACTCCTCATCTTTACACCATCGGTTATCCATCGAGTTTATGAATCCTTTGTGGGCTTTATACTACCCGGTTGGCCAAATCGAAGTATACGGTTTACTTACGGTGACTATACCCCAAACTTCTGACTAAGTGGTCCAACCCACAAGGTAGCAGGACGATCCGAGGGTCAAGTAACCCACTGGGGATCGGTGACTGATTGTTCAGCTCATGCTTCCTCTGGATGGGGCTAGGTATTCTGGGTGCCTGGTACATCACTTCAACACAGGTGCCGGTGAGCACAGTCGTATCCTTCGTACGTCATCCGTCGTTGGTTTGGAACCCGAATTTAGTCGACTCTCCTAGGCCAACTATCAAGGATCAGTCAGCCAGGTGGATGATGCCGGACATTCGTCTTTGTCCCCTCATTTTAGTGGCAGCACCCCGGCCACGAGAACACAGTGCATAGGACTTCCTAAGCAGAAGCTATTTGAGATGCAGGTCAGTTGGGAGCATTTCAAGAGGCGTTGACGGCCTTTAATGAAGGCCTGAGACATCCACCCTGGATCATGTGGGGGCATTTCAAGGAGTAGATGACTAAAACTTCATTGCAAACCAATCATGGATGATGTATACAGCATAAGATTCTATATTCATCGACATCAATGGTGAAGAGGCCCAATGGGCGCCCTGGATGTCTGGTGTATGAACTAAGCAGTCAGTTACCGGGTCCCAGTGGGTTACTGGACTCTCGAGTCGTCCTATTGCCTTGAACGTTAAACCGCGTGTTCACAGGTTATGGATGGAGGTCAACCGTCTGTTTCGATGTGGGGAACCCGGTAGTATCCGGCCAAATGATGATGAACCACAGACGCCAATGAATAACTGGAAAGGTGGAAGTGGAGAATAGAAAAGCTATCGTGCATATAGTGAACTTTACAGTGCATCATTTTCTTACTGTTCCTCCTTCGCTAATTACACTCTTCTTTGTCATGGCTCCGATAGCATATTATCTGAATATACATTTGTGCAGTGCATATATATGCCCCCGCGGAACAACTCTGATCGATAGCGGTCAAGTGGACTAAATATTTATCATTAAAAAATAGGTCCCAAGTCCGAAGCCCAGACCCGCCGATCACTTTGGCAGTAGACGGCAACTTGATGTCGCCGGGCTCATAACCACATCTGACCTAATGAGTTTATGCAGTTTTGTTGCACTCAGAGTTTCAGAGTAACAGTTGCCGGTTGGAACGTACAAGTAGTCATTCTTCTCTGTTCAAGCAAATTCTCCTGTCGTTCTCATGTGAAATAACACTAGTGGCACGCAATAATTAGCACGGACCTACTCAAAAACGCTACAATTCATCCAAGGTAATAGGTAACAGCTTGTATAGCCAGTTGTCTGTCAGGCAGTCCAACAAACGGTAATCAGGCCTTTGTGCTGCTTCATCTTGTTGCGTTTTGTTGGCTGATTCCACTGGCTGCCTTCGACCACGAAACGATAGACCATTGGGTCATATGATTTCCACGTAGACTTATCACACGCTTGTTTGTTCAATATGATTGTATTTTACTTTGAGGCAGCAACCAAAACCAGAACATGTCAATATACTGCTGTTTGGTTGCAAAAATGAAATGAAATGAGTCTAAGTGGGACCAGAAAAATGACCTCAAATATGATAAACTGTGTTCCACTACACGGGGATAACCTCGTATAGAAGGAAGAGCAAAGTTTCTGTTTGCCTCAAACAAAATTATCGACATACTCACCTAGCCAAAGCATGAACCTTGTTCATATTTCTCTGCATGGGCGTTATGCGGTTGCGTAATAGTGCGACCGCCTCCACTATTTCATTTGCCTCAAGGTGTTCCAGGAATTTCTGCTCAAGCAGCAAAAATCGTATCTCATCAACGCGATCTGGATCACCAATCACGGGAGCCAGACGTCTTACCGCAGTTTCGGCCTGTGTCCGCCCATGTGTACGAGGATTAAAATAGAGTGAAATTTACGGAGCACCTGATAAAATCAGCAGATGACAAAGACAATACGAGTTGCAACCGAATCGATCCACGGCCGATACTTAACGGGTCAAAAGGAGGGTAGAACCTGCCAACCGTCAGTGGACAATTGGCTGTACAAAAATGGGATAACTAGGGGAGCAAGTCTGTCTATATTTGCATGAAAGTAGACTTAGTGTCGAAACTTGAATGATCTGAGGAGTTCAGCAGTGATGGGAGTCAACATGAGTAACCCAGCCGTGTGTAAAGTGGAACTCCTCCTACTTCTACTTACCTTCCTGATCGAACTCAACAAAAGGCCATCCGGGTGATTGGCGATCCTCCATTAACCCCCTACTATGCGGCCACTTTGCTTCGATATCCTTTTTCCACCGTCATTATTTTGGTTTTGTTTTTCAGAGCCTGTAGTTCCTATACCTGCGACATTTTCCCGCCTCTTTCGCGCAAAAGCAACTAGTCATCCATACCGATTTTGTGTTACTGGGTGTCGTACTTCTTTCTTTCAACCTGCAATATTTTTCCTGGCACCGCCTGCTTTCTATTCTCCTATCCACTTACAGTCTTCCCATTTTCAAAAATAGGATCAATAAACTGGTTTTAATGTGAATATCTCCCGCTTCCCTCTATTACAGCATATCTTTAACCGTGGGGTTTACGCTTTACAATGTACTTCTTTTATCTTTTACTTCCTTCATTAATGAAATAACAATGTACACCATTTTCCGAGAGGGGGCCGCTGCCAACAAAGGGCTGCTAAGTGGGGAGGTTGACCGGCGGTGGGAGGATTTGAACCCGCGAACTTCACGTCCAAATGCCACAACCTTATCCGCTTGGCCACCGTCGGCCTCTACATAACAAAGAAATTCAGAATGCCTACAAAATCCGGCTACATTTTAGTTGTTTTATACTCTCTCCCACTGTATGACGATGGGCACAGATAAGGAAGCTACTGAAACGGCTCATGTGAGGAAACATACACATGCAGATGCGTCGGTAGCTTTCATTGGGAGTTGAAAGTTCCATTTTTTTATTGAGCTCCTTATTCGCGTGAGTGTTTGTCCTAGATCTGTTGTTATAGTCTTACTACGAAAACTTGCAAACGCGTGAGTTTTCTATTTAAACAATGTGCCTTTACTTAACTTTGATATGCTTGTTATTCATTTGGTACTGGTCTCAATTGTACACTTACTCTTCATTGACTATGGTGAATCGATATGACAATGAACATTCTTGACAGTAATAGGTGCACACGATCATGAACGATTTTACTTTGAAAAAGAGAAAATCTCATACTATTGGCTCCATATAAACTCGGAAAGCAGGCCTAATTTGGTTGTTTTGAACAAGAGTTAGCATCAAACATGGATGCAAACCAATCTGGTTAGAAGCTTGCATGCTTTAATATCTAGCACAAATTTGGAGATGCCTTGGGTGAACTCACATCAGTCCAACGCCCATCCAGTATAGCACCTTTTAGTTTAGTGACCCCGGCGTCCTCCAAAATTATCCCGGATTCCTTTGACAGCTCGGCACAGGAATCGCTAATAAGGCGAAATTAAAACGTAAATATACTACAAGCATACGTTAGTCCTTTTTCACGGAGATACTGTCCGATGAGAAGTAACATTTCAACATCTCTGATTGTGGTCAACGATATTTTTCTCTCAGCTGGTGATGACTTGTGACACCCGTTCAAAAGACTATCAACACGGGGGCAAATAATATTAGCATTGTGTTCCGATGTCATGTCCATAGAGGATTATAACAGACTGTGGAATAACGACGACGATCTTCCGAAGGGCAACCCAAAGTGAGACCTGGAAATACAAAAGAAGGATTCTATAGACTGAGGTCTGTAAATGTATATATTATACACTGGCTTGAAAATAAGCATGGTGCCAACGCAACAACATGTAAATGGAAGATAGACGAATAAGAGGAGAGAGGAATAATAAACCACAACGAACGCACCGATTTGTGGGTGTTTTCGCCACCCATAATTTGTGATTTTCTTAGTTGTTTTGGGATCGTATTTAGGGCGGATCAGTTTTACAGAGAGACCAAAGAGTATTCGTCCCACTGACTTCGGTTCTGAGTGACATTTCTCAGCGTCGCCGACCAATGATTATTCTCATATCTTGGACCTCAAACAGGAAGACGGAAAGCATCAACCGAGGCCAAAACCGAAGCTGACTCCTTCATACCTCTAGGCCAAATCATAGTCTGACTGCCACTTCGCTTCGCCCAGCCTTGCTCAGCACGTGCAAAATGAGCACGAGGTAGACGTGGGGCAGGCACAGGCAATAAGTGTCCAAGCCACCAAAGGCAACTTACAGTGATTATCTCAGTCAGATGTGGACTATCTGCACATCATCATCATCATCATCATCGTTCAGCATTAAACAGCAAGGCAAGCCTCACTGATCGCACCCAACTTCGTCGTTGCTCACCCAACCAGACACGAACAATGCTTCGGGGACACTGGTGATGGAACACAGAACCTCTCCGGGCATTCTCAACGCGAACAGGCAAAGTCTCGCAAACGTAAAGAACACCTCAAACTGCCGCATTGTACGACCTTCCAATTAGAGGAAGCCGGGTGCCATGGCGGTGTCGTAGGTCCGGAAAAGCTGCCCTGGCTTTTGCAGTTCGTGATGAGACTTCCTCCCCAACACCTTTTCCAGGTTTGATCAGGCTCCCGAGGTACTCGAAGCTATTGAATACCTCTAACCGATCATGACAAAGGGGCAGGCACAGGCTCAGGTTCGTACCAGTCTTCAAGAAGTACCTTGCATTTTGAAGGTGCAAAGCACATACCGAATCTGGCTGGATACCTCATTCACGAAGCGGTCCAATGCGCATTAAATTGTCTGTGCATTGTCACTCAGCAAGACGATATCATCGGCGTACTCTAAGCCAAGAACACTGTATGAAAGACCAGATAAAGCTTTTTGTAGAACACCCTATATGGCAAAGTATAAATGAAACGGGGATATAAGGCAGCTTTGCCATACTCCACTGGAAACGAAGGGTGGCAAAAACTTACCTTGAGCCCTAAGTTTACCTGACGTATGACGGTACAACTCTCGGGTACTCCATTCGTCAATAAATAGTGCATAGCGCAGACCTATCAACAGAGTCAAAGGCTGCGCGAAAGTCCAAGAACATAATGATCATTGACATTTGGAAAGTAGAGCGCGGCTCCAGCACTTGTCACGGTGAAGATTTGATCGACGCATGCACCACCAGCGCGAAACTCTGCTTTTTCCCCCGAGTTTCCCTTTCATACATGTTGTACAACCCGTGAAAAATGACGGACAAAAGCGGTTTGGATGCTGTTGGGATCAGTCTAATGCCCTCATAGTTAGCGCAGTCCCTGTGCAAGCCTTTTGAAGCTAGACGACGATCGACACCCTCCAAACCCACGAGAAGGGAACTTTCTCTGAGTACCAAACATCTCAGAACAAAGCTTGAAGTTCTCTGACAAGTTCCATTCCTCTATTTTTAAACAGAGCTGAAGAAAGCCCATCAAAACACATGGCTTTACGACGTTCCAAGACTCGGATTTCCATTAGTATCTCCGCCTCAGTCGGTAGATCTGTTGTAACAGACTACCAGAATAGCTGCGGGAGGCACTGACACTGAGGGCCAGCTAAGTTGTGCCTGGAAGTGTTCCGCCCAGCGCACCAGATGTAGCTGCAGGTTGTGAAAAATGTACTTATCAACAAGCAATATCATATATCAGCCAAAATTCAAACTGTAGTACAACCTGCAATGAACACTGAATGGTAACCACCCATCGATCGTTAACCCCTAAATATTCCGGTCAATCTTTTGATTACCCTGTTGACCAGAAGTCCCGGTCGATGTTCACCAACCCGAAGTATCTTTGGAGCGGTCAAGACACATGAACATCGACCAAATATCAAAAGCACACGTCATTAGTCATCATCATCAACACCTTACAGCTCCAAACAACAAGGCGAGTCTCATTGGCTGCCACCTTTTTCATTACATTACAAGCTATTATGGAAAGACTGAATATGAAAAGTAGGCATATAGGAATGGGAAAAGAAAAGAACGCAGTAATGGCCACCACATGGAATACAAAGTAACTATACAAACGCATATTTCTTAAATCAACCTGATTTGAAAGAAAATGACAGCACGACCGCCATTGTTCACGATTTACTCATATTCTTCAGCTTAGCACTTTTGAACATTCGCTTTAATTCAGCAACAGATACAGGGTTGATCTGAAAGTTTTGTCTTTTGTTTTCCATTTTGTGTTTGGGTCTCTTCGATTGATGTTAACGGTTAGTATGCGGTAGTATAAGGTGCTGGGAGAGGGATGAGCAACAATTTTATCATTCTCATCTGCCTCGTTGTTTAATGACATTCATGTAGCTCCTTCTATTCCGAAAAGAAACAGTTGTCATGGTACGGGTTTGTCACACAAGACACCCTTACTAAGCTGGACGCTGTGACTGAATATTCCCTGAACCAGCAGTCGATACACAATATATAACCTTGAAATAGCTCGCGCGATCACTTCATCCAATCATAGCGATATTACGCAAATACCGAAGGTCGAAAAATTTCAAACCTCTAAACGTCTCAGTATAGTCGGGGGTGGGTTTCTCAAGCTCCGAGTTCTCTACTCGTCCTGGACGCCTTTTAAAATACTCCTAAAAGTACCGCGACTCCCAACTAGTCCTTTCATGGTGATGTTTTTAACAAAGTGTGAGGAGAAATAAGAATGTTCAGCGCTAGCCGGGATTGACTGATGCTTCGTACTCAGTCTAAAGGATTTTGCTGAACCCTTAATCCAAAACAACCATGGGCGGTGTACAAAACATATGGCTACATGCTTACCAGCATCAGCGGGGTAAGAGCATACTGGACACTCAGGATCACCAGCCCCATTCGAAAGGCTCATGAACCGAGGAATCAACCACCGGTTCCCAGTGATTAACGAGAACCGAAGTCCGTCTTACTGCCTGTCAGGATAAACGATCTGGTCAAAGGTTGAAGGGAGGATTCCTTAAGTCAATCTTCTACTTTGGTTTCGAAAACCATGTGGAATCAAGCCTATTGGTAAACCAAGTGCCCCGATAAACAACCGAAGATGTGGAACGGGAGGACGAAAGCGTTACCATGTGTGAAGAACTGTTAACAATATTTCTTTTCCTTTCCCTTTCTTGTTTGCCTTCGTTTTCACCGCAGTTCCGGTGGTATACGATCTGTGCACAGATTTATTTACCTATTTATTCTCAAGCCAAATATCAATATTTGTGCAAAATATATAGCATATGTAATAAGAGACGAACGTCTTTCGCGTGTAAACTTCATGTCACGCAACCATATAGGAGAACTGAGTGCACTGCGACAAAGTACGCACAACTTAACAATACCAGCGAAACATAAGGTCCATACCACCAGTGTCGCAGTTCAGGGTACGCCACTCCAGCACTCACCTCTACTACCGTAGTATCATCAGCGAAAACACCGGTCATGTTTTACAGTTCAGAAACATGGCCGCTGCGGCAACAAGTCTTCCAGTATTCGACCACTGATATGAACATTGGGTGAACCCTGGTGAAGCGCATCGTTGCGTTGGGTGGAGACAATTGCCTTCTAACTGAAATAATTGTTCTTCATTGTCTTCGGTGGATTGGACGCACATTGCGTATCCCTACCCATTATCGACATTTTTGTGCCTTTTCCGTATACGCTGGGGAAGGATTGAAGAAGCAATGCCGTGTCCAAACTATAACTTCGGCTTTGGCATTAGTTTCCCAGGTTCTTAGGGGAGGCTGAAAACAACAGGGTCGTTTTTGGTCATGGAGGCTGAGATAAGGGCCCCAAATGGGAATCAGTGATGAGAATGCTGTGGTATTTATAGAACCCGTGCCCCTTAAAAGGACACCAAAAACAGCAGAAAAACATAAAGTGTACAACAAAAACAAAAAACGCCTTCCGTTCAATTGTTGCTCACTTCCTTTCGTCAGTTCCGTCCGCTTTCTGTAAAGTTTCACCTAAGGATGTGATACATGTTTGTTCCGGAGCCGTCCGATGTATTTTTCCTCCTACCAGGACACGTTAGTATAATTTTCTGAGGTCAAGCGAAGGCTACTTAACCCTAGAGTTCGGTCGTTAGAAGAGGGACCAAACATAGATGAGTTAGAAAGGCAGAAGCAAGCGTTGCGCATGCCCACAGATCACTGGCTGTCGAACGTTTGTCTGATTCGGCTGTTCGCAACAGCTACGAACAGAAACAGTCCGAGGAACTAAGAACTTCGACCAGTAGAATGTAAGACGAATAGTGGGAATTCAAATTAAGCGAAGGCGAGTGCATTTGAGAAGCCAAATTTCGGCTGCGGGTCCCAGACTTTCGCATGTTCATCACAACACTGGATCTGAAGGTGCGCTAAGTCTAATGGAGCATAAAACGCGAGCTGCTAACTGCAAGGAAGTGAATAAAGAATGCGTCGGCAGTTTGCGCGTCAGTTGACCATAAGGCCTGTAGGGATGAATCCGCGAAAACTGGTGGGTTCAGGTAGCGAAGAAAGATGGAAGTGGCGTTCGACTTCAGTAACAGTCAAAGGCTGTTTTAAGCTTACAGCGAGACAGCGGTTGGGCGAGCACGGGCGACACTTCGGTTAGTGAAGTCGTGTGCGATATAGAATGGAGAGCTCATCCATGTAGACAGGAAAGACTGCGGACGTGTGGGCACTATTTCAAGGATTCAGTTTAACTGGCCATACGCCATGCCGTTATCTAATCGACGTCTGGAGCTGCAAATCTTGGGAGGTAAATCCACTTGATCCGCCAACGGAAGTGGAAGTGCAGTCGAATATTTCGCTTCGTGAAGAGGGGAAAAGCTGCCGGCCCGACGACGTCCTAGTTCTTTTCATAATCGGGACTGGAGAAGTGATGATTAAAATATCACTTAACTTCTTGCTTGTCGTGATATTTGGGACGTAGGAAGCGTACCCGCTATCGTGAGGTGAGTCACTGGATTTTACCATTTTCAAGAAAGGTTACACGGATGTGACTGCAGCAGTCTATCGTGGGATTAGTTTAATTCCGTAAAGTCGACGGTCAGTGAGAACTTAGCCTTGCTGGTTTTAAAACGCTGAGCGATGATGGTGAGATGTGCATGGTCCGCAGAACTCGAAGGCACACGAGTCGTTTCTGCGTTATTCTAGGTCTGATAGTTCCTCCATTTCACAGTTCGATTCTACCTATCTTGGAGATTCCCTAAGAGATTTCTATCATCTCGTCCGTAGGCGAGTGGAAGCAAGAAAGGAGAGATGGGAACTCGTTGTCGACATACCACTATGTTTCGAATGGAACTTGGTAGTTACATTATGCGATATAGGTATGCGAGTACGAGATTGCTCGACAGGTTAACAAAACTTGTGTGGCTAGGTAACTCGGTGGGAGAGCGTGAGCTGCTGGGTCGGATCAGCGGAGTCGAAGACCTTGCAAGTCGAGGAGGACTAAGATCGTTAGGGTGTGCGGC
>LUCM01008275.1:5274-17026 GCA_008360955.1 Fasciolopsis buskii | reverse complement strand
CTCTGGTAAACCGAGTATTTATTCAATACAACCCTATCGGGACGGCGACCGGCTTGGTTCTCGCGTCGACACTTTAAGAGAATTCTAGATCTTCGAAGAATAGTCCGAACCCTGTGTTGGTTATATCTTTGCAATTCTTTGCGGACAGATACATCCTTCTAAGATGCTCCATTTTCATAGGCCAAGACTATCAACAAATTCAAATTCACCCTAAGCGTCTAGAAGCGCGATGCCTGTTGGCCTTTAATAAATAAAACGGTGCTCTAACAACTGAATATTCGATCGTCACATCCAAGACCATCGCGAAATTTTGCCTATTTCTCCCGCGTCTGCCCTTCTCACCTTTTGTACAATCTACGCAGAATGATGGACGCAAGCAGTTTGACGCCACTGGGGTTTGCTTAATATCTCTGCGGTTAGCGTTATCACATTCAATCCGTTTTATTTATGGGGACAAACTTGGACTCTCTCACGAGTAGCCAACCTTCAGTGGACGAATACACAGGTGCTC
Source organism: Fasciolopsis buskii (assembly GCA_008360955.1). Taxonomy (NCBI): domain Eukaryota; kingdom Metazoa; phylum Platyhelminthes; class Trematoda; order Plagiorchiida; family Fasciolidae; genus Fasciolopsis; species Fasciolopsis buskii. The sequence goes on along the minus strand of LUCM01008275.1, from coordinate 16,515 downwards.
GAAACAAGCAATTTTTGTATGTTCCTGCTCAAAGTCATTGACTTTAATGCAATCAGATAGTTTTGTTCTTACCTTAACCGGTCCTTTTTCATCCATTATTCCACAGTTTGCTAATGCTGAAGGGATCGGTTTTACTTGCAGATTGAACTGCTGAACTGATGAATTTTCCGGAAATGAGGACGTGGGAAGTAAAGCTGACGTACGCACAGAGACATGACAGCATTGAACGAAATCAGCCTCACCAGCATCGGCATCCGCAAAGGGTTGTATTTGTTGTTCTGGTATTGAGGAATGTGTTTTTCGACCGATTGACTTGTGACCAATAAGACACGCATCCGGCTATTATGAACAGTGCGATGGTAAGAACATGAGTTCTTGGATAGTATTACCTGTTGCGCACAACACGAATACCTACTTTATAAAAGATCTAGTTCAACTGATAACGGACAACAGTTTGAATCGCTTATTATAATCCGTTCAACAGTTGGCTGGTTAAATTGATGGAACGGTGGCTCCTTTTATCAGGACTTTTCTTGAGAGTTAAACTGCAGATTTACAAAATCCTTGTCTCGGTCTGCTGTGATCAAACAGATTTAAACATATTGAATTAGTCGACAGCGAGAAGTTCAGCAGTCTGGGCTGATTCGAAGTACAGCACCGAACCTAAATGTAATCAACAAAAATATTTATCATCCTTTTGCGCCAGAAATTTGTATGTAGAAGGATTTGAGAGCATTCATTACCGATTAAATTACCTTTTTCTATGACAGTATTTGGCTGACATTATCTGATGTAATAGTTTTAATTCACCAGTTTACCGGACTTGCGGTACTCCGCCATTTTTCATCTGATAGTGTAAAAACTGACGTTGGCTGATACGCTTACTGGGCTTTGGCTCATGATTTTTATGTTTCTTCTTCACATATGAGATCTGGATGCTTGCAATCACATCTGGGATCCATGGTTTAGTGGATGTAACGCCCACAAATTTTGTTTCTTTATCATTGTTCCAATGAGAACGAAATTGGATGTGTACAGCCTTTGACGTCTGATTTACAAACCACCGCAATGGACTGTTGACTACGTTGCCGATTCACAGTCGCCCATCCAAATGCTAAACTAGCTCCAAAAGCGCTAGCTGGCTAGGGATTGCCAACGATTTTTAAAAAAGAAGCAACAGTTGGGCACCTATGTTACCATTCTCAGTGGTGAGCTTATACTGCAACTTTAAAATCATCAGTTCAATACAGGAAGTGTGAAACGCCGATTTACATATGCTTGTGTCTCTCGAAGAAAATCATTATGCAAACCAAGTTATAACTAACCTTCGATAGTTCACAAAATGATAGACAACTTTATTTATTCAAGTTAAAACAAAACAAATTGTCTTTTGTCTTCTAAGATTCTAAATGCTTCATTATGGTATGGGTGGATGTCACAAACATAAATTTGGCTACTCGTTCTGGACTCTTGTTGAATTGGTCCTAAGCTACCTGCATCTCAAATAACTTCTGCTGAGAAAGTTTCTTGCAGCAAAAATGTTCCTACTGAATTTGGAAGAAGAAGGGGACTGTCCTGGGCTATTAACTGGATTGACCTGTCATCGGTGATCAAGGTAAGTTGGCAAACACCTTAATTCCAAACTGCACACAGGCTGCGTACGAGGAGTGCGTTTGTTAACAAAACTGAGTGTGTGGCGGAGCGTTGTACTGGGTAGCCAAAATGTTTAGCTCCCTCCGAAGGACGCGTGAACTCAAAAACCGATTCCCAGTGAGTTACGTGGACTTAGATCGTCATACTGCCTCGTGGGTTGGATCTTTCGATCAGAGGCTCAGAGTGGAATCTTCTAAGTGTACCCTCTACTTCGATTTGGAAAAGCGGGTCATAATTAGCTGGCAGGAGAATCGTCGATCCTGATGGATAGCCGCAGTCTATTTTCGTCCTTTGAAGCCTTTTCGATGACAGAATCTATACACAGATTTGTTCAAAATGTGCATATAATGGGCTTTTCATAATAAAGTGGCAGATTAAACTTGGATTAAGTTTCCGCAGAATTTTCACGTGGCGTGCGACAGTTTATCTATCATAAGTCATATTCTGCTCGCGCCCTCTGGATATCTAATAAAACTATCTCAAACTGTTTCATGCGCAGACTAGTATAACCCACGACTGTTTAACGTCATTTTTGGCCGATATCTTGCCGAGCAGTTCTCAAACGTCCATGAAGATTCAAAAAGCCCAGGATGTTGATTAACCCCAATTCAAGCTCACTTTGGCTATACTTTATCTTGTTTTCTCAATATTAGTTTGTAAATATTCACTGTTTATGCAAAATCCAGGTTTCTTTCAATGAGTAGAGTAATAAGTACATATACAAATAATGGGATCTATTACTCAGAAACAGATAGCTTAATTTATAACCCAGTTCATAAACGGCTCTTAATGCTTAGTTTCCGAAAATATCTGAATATCATATGTTAACTGGCATATAAGGTGTTTCTGATCAGATATCAATGTTAATCTGGGTATTAGAAATTTCTAAGAAGGTAAAACAGAAACCAATAGGGTGACCTTAAATGTCATTTACTTAGGCAGTCTTTTTGTCATTTGATTGAGGAAATCTAGAAACAACCACCCTCAAATTCAGTGTCTTATTCGACCATTTTACTGTAAGTTTGTTCTTCTGTTGTAGCTGAATAAAACTAGCAAATTAATTAATAAAAATTCAAAGCTATGGCTGATAGGGTAAAAGTGCCAAACTGACTAAATTTGACCCTCACTTTCGTGAATGATGGATGCTGGGAGTTTGCAACTGAGTACTGAGACGGAAAATACGGAGAGACTGTGGAAGGATTTGCAGGTAACACTTGAGTGAATGAAGTCAGCGGAAGTTGAGAAATATGAAAATCATGTGGTATACTATGAACGTGTTCAGACCGGATCGTCTTGTTCATTGACTGTTCTGTCGCGTGCAGTACAGGATCACTAGGTTCAGGGATATTGCATTTTTGCATTGGTTCTGACAATCCGCACAATAACTGCATCTGAAATGATGATGGAAGAAATTATGTGGTTTGAAAGGATGTCGAAATATGGAAATTTCAACTAAATAGGAATTTCACTTACTAGTGTCAACTAGAGCTACAGAAAGTTTACTGAAGAGCCAATCGCACATAGTAGTCGTACGCAACCATAAGCTACAGGTATGGACGAAGCATTGTGATAGTTTCTACAACGTCGTTGCGTAACCTAACTTTCAAAGTCATCCCGTTTGCCAAAATGCAGTAATGCCAACAAGGTCCGTTAAATCATGGTAATCAAATGTGCTTTCATACTTTTGTTAGGACCGCTTTGACTTGAATCAGAAACCTGCTGATCTGTGCAAATAAGGCAAGCAAACGAATCTACCTTTGGGACAGTCCCAGTCAAGAAAAACTGTTTAGACCAAGTCACTACTGGTGGCTCGATAGAACAACTTTAACTAGTTGTAGAATTACTTTCTTTTGTAATACTGGTTCATTGTTGAGAAGACAGAACTTATAAGGTGTATAGCTTGAATATTACTTTTGTTCCTGAGTGTTCAACAGTTTATTTTTTAAGGGAGGTTGAATTAGATGCACTAGCGTCTGTGCACTGTAAATGCTTAGCTATGTGACTGCATTGCGGAGTAAAATACTGAAAAGACAGCGCAGTTTTGAAGGCGAATTTGTATCGATGAGATAAAAATTGTTGCCGTAGCATAACAAACAAACGGTCACAAGGTAGAAAATTCCATAAAAAAAGAACACTGGTAACGAATAAATTATTTTCAGTTAGCTATATTCTGAGATCACGCACCGTAATTAATCACCTTAATTAGGGTATAGATCTGCCTAATGACCTAGGTGGTAGGGTTATAAACACTTCATCACAGAGTGAATGGACATTATTTATAGTAAAATGTGACGAAATCACTGAACCTTGGATATAAATTCACATATGGTCCAGTACCCTTTTATACCTAGAAAGGCTCACCTTACTTCTGGATAGATCTTGGGAATATTGCATTATGTATCCTTTGTAAAAGCTTAAAACTGGTTAAAATTTATATATTTCAGGAAGTGAGGTCAATGTTTGACGTCATTACTCCCGATCGTGAATGAAAGTTTATCTGCCTGTTTATTTCACACCTTCCATGCTTTTACTATTTAGAAGAACCCACAGATATGGGCATGAATGGAAATCAAGACGTAAATATGACGCTAAAAATAAAGAAATGAAGTAATTTTAATAAGGTAATGAAGTAAAAAATAGCCTGAAGCATAAAAACTCTCATTAATAATGGAAATTACATCATCCACTGAAGACTGAAACAAGAGAAATGAGTAATTGCATTTTCTACCGCTGGCCTTCGATGGAGATGACATCTACTTATGAAGTAATCTACTTCACTAATGACGGCTTTAAAAAGTACTTGGGCACACCGTGATGACATCAAAAGTACCCGGCGCTGATAGTTTAGTGTTGCGAAGAATCAACCCACTTCGAATTCATCTCTCATCCTGCTCCTGGGTTTGATGGATATGAATTCTTTGTGTCTGCTTTTAAGCTGAAAAAAGCTTATGCAGCAATTAGTATGATCTGTGTTGATGAGACATGTTCATCTAATTTGTACATTCAACATGTGCTAAATGTGCTGATGGAGCATTACGAGGAAGGAACATGTGAGACATCCTTAGTTCCACATTCATTGCTATAGTCATGTGGAACGCACAGACGCCTGAATGAATAAAATATTTTCTTCCTCGCGAAAAAGCGGTGAACAGTTGTCAGTTGTATTTGTTCAACTACAGCTCATACCTGCAACCGTCCGCCAGGAACACCGAATCCATACATATTTTTAATCCAGGCATGTTCAACAGACTCGGTCCCTTTCAATTCATACTTTTGTTGTGTATTCGTTGAACCTGAGGAACTGCTCCAAATAGAGTCAACCTCCGCCTTTCGCTCCCAGTTCTCTGAGATCTTTGGTGCTTTAGATGAAAGCGTACTCTCTGGACCCCTTAACATTGGTCGCTGCATGTAAAAAACAGTCAGAATGAACCTTGTTAAGCAATAAGCGTTGATAAGAAAAGGTGCCATCTGTAAAAAAGTTCACGACAAACTTCTGCAGTCTTTTAAGTTTTCACAACTCGGGTGAATAAAGCTCAGACCACGTTATGACCACTATTACAACCCTCTATTCAAGTAGTCCAGCCACATTCGCAGTATCAACCATAAGGATCAAAACTTCAATAATTATAGATCATATACACCGATTTATTAATTCTATATAAACTTTTAGTAGTGAAAATCGGCTGCATATGAAACGTCCGTGGTGGTTTTAATAATCTACACTAAACTGTTATTGATGGTGTATTAAGAATCATTTACCAGACTATACAAATAGTCCTGGTACATATTGTTGGTTTACGCAGACGGGGCATTTCGCTCAAATGTCGCGTAGGTAGATTTTGACTGTCAGCTAAAACGATGCGATCAGTTCAGAAGTAAACCAGTTATAATGAACCATCAATCAGCGTACTTAGTAATGTTGAAAGGTTTGCCTGTCCGGTTGAATCATTATTATTGTATCGATCCCTCAAAATAATTATATCCCGGTAAGATGGCATCGTTTTCATGACCGTTTTATAAACAAGGCACTACACAGAGGTGCATAAGTGTACCTGATTCGCTGATCAGGACGCAAAATAATCCACAAATGAAACGGAAGCAGGACAATGAATTGTGTATTATGGGACGCATTGCTGAAGAAAGAAGCAGCAAACCATCTGGACCATAACGAACTGCGAACTGCAGATAGCCTTTTTCTCTTGGGGCTGAGATGTGGCTTCTCTATGGGTCATTTAGCACCTTTTCTTGGTGAATAAAGCAGTGAAACTTTTGAGCCGACAGCTGATTCAGGGTAAAGACTTTCCATACGTCTAAGTTATCTAATAATAATCGTGAGGATAACATTCTTCATTCTGCCGTTAATGCGACGGTTCTCAGTTTTCCACTACCAGGAATGTCCTGACCAAATGAATATTTGTAATTTTAACTTGGTACCACATCCACTAAGGCAGCCGAAAAGCAAGCTAGATCAGAGACTTCAGTCTTTAAGTGAGATTAAACCCTTGAATATTTAAGCGGAATCAGCAATATACCAAGGTATATTTGTCTCGAAAAACTTCCACTCGCGAGTATATAAAGAAACAGTTTACGACAACTATACCAGAATCTTCTAATCGGGCAGATATTTTGCACACTGAAAGTTTGCTTTTCAACGGCAAACAGAAATTTAAAAAATTCTCCATTGGAAATTTTATTTTCCGCTACTAATAGGGCAAAACAACTTTTCCTACAATTTTAGGAGCAATGAGTTATAACTGTTATTGCATAGTCTGGTTTGCAGTAAAAAGCAGACATCGTCCTCAGAAGATATTCCAGCAAGGGTACATTTGTAGGAACCATCTAAGTTGACTTTGATTTCTGAGAGAAAACGATGTGCGTTTCGACAATCAGCGATCCGAATAATAAAAATGATTGATTTAAGGAAGCACAACATTCGGAGACAGAAGCTAGATAAGGATGACTATACGACTCTTACCAGTTTACTGAGAAGTTAAGATGTACTACCAAGGCACCGAAATCCACTGGTCGCACATCTTTACTTAATGTTTTCCCCACAGTCTTACCGAACTACATTCGTTGGCTAATGCCAAAGAATTGTTTTCGAATTTTGCAACACTTATGAAACACGTTTATATGGTAATGCCATCCGGTCATGTAATTCGGCTGGACGAATAAGAACGTGATTTGCAGTGCGTACTCAGATAGCCGAACATAAAAACATTCTTGGGCTCATTTAATCTGGAATGATTCCACGCTTTCTAACGGTGATTCTACTGGTTCTGATGATTTTTCCAGGACAAGATTGCCATCCTATCGTTTATATTTTACGTCGATTTACTGCCTCCAAGTAGAACAATGACAAAACGCAACGCGACGTATTACATGCCGACTGGTCTACTCAGCGTCTTCATAAGTACTTACTTGGATCCAAGTTCCTTATTACTTCTGATCACGAGGTCGTTTCTCTCATTTACCATCGGCCTGAATTATTATGCACATCAAATGCGGAGATGGTTAACGGTGTTTTCCACAATTGACTACAACGGTCAGTATTTTAGTGGGGAACAAGCTCTAAATGTGAGGCTCAGGATCGGCTACACGGAATGTTATGGTTAAATTAGTTCTGAATGTCTTCTTGTAAAACCCTTACACATAAGCTGTCAGGATAAATTGTCTTAGTGACTTGGACACCTCTGATCTGTTCGATATTCCATAAAGCGTGAAGTGTTTACCAAATTTAAGCAGATTCCCAGAGTGAACGGTGATGTCGAATTCAATAAACTGAAATCTCATTTCAGCGGTTAAATTACTTACAGCCGGTGGGTTCAGCTGTCAAAATAATGGTGAAATTTCTATGCGTACAAGACGGTTCTTCAGACAGAAGGCGCGTTAACCAGATTCGTTGCAATGTCCCAGATATTCCAATAGCTGACTACAAATGTAACGACTCTGGGAACTCCGTGTATAATGCTGCACCCCGTCAGAATGAAACTGCACCTGGACGTGATATGGCGGCTTACTCGCCTCCATGACCCAGTAAGCTAGACGCAGTAGATCACCACAAACTAAAGACTGGAAAACGTCTGGAAGGTCAGTGAGTAGAAGTCGGACGAATAGGTCTCATTGTCCACCAGATTGGGGTTGATTTGATCTGGCAAATCCGTTGGAAAGTTCAGTGAAAGAAAAAATGGTCTAAGCAGATGTTTTTACTTACGCACTCCCAGTTTATTGTTAAAATCAAAGGCTTCTTTTGGAAACCTTAATCCCTTTCCTGCTTAGTGCCTGGACTATCTGGCAGCATTCCTCAAAATCATCAGTGAGTAACACAAGCACAATGAATTCCATAATGCATCGGTTGTCGCACAGGATAATCAGGACCGGGTCAAACTGATTTGAGTAGGGTAGTAATGATAAGCATGCACTTCTTCTGAGTTTACTTGCTTAGTTAACGTCCCATCGGGTTGTGTTAGACTTTTTAGTCAATGACTCCGGTTGCTTCTCCCAAATAATAAAACCCTCTTGTGGTGCTGGCAGCCGTGAAGTATCGATCTCCAGGTAGTTCAAGCACCCCTTCCACTGTAGACCTTTCTAATCTCAGTTTTCTTGATAAAGGGATCACGCAAGATGCCACGACGAATTTCGGCTTGATGGATTCATCTAGTAACAACATCAGCGGAAGAGGAATAAACATTTTGCAAGTATTGCTCAAACCTATGCGTTCACTTCGCATGGCTGCCTTCAATGACCGCACCTCCAACTACATATTGCAAAAAGCTGCCCTAGACAGAACTCTTAAAGTAATTCAGATGGATTCAAGCTTTGTCCCTTAAATTTGCACACAAGATCTCACTGCCGTATTCAATCTTCGTAATTAAAATGCGATTTGATTCTCTTGTTAATTGTTGGCGTGTTCAGCAATTCATTTTCGACCTCCCATGTTCAGACTGGCATTGAAAATCATCTGAGCATTCGTGGCGAGAATGCACCACTAGCCTAAATTCCAGTCAGCAGACGCATGTGTGTAATTCGGTATAAAGGTACTGTAGGTGTGATTAGCAGAGGACTGAAACGTTGTCTCTTCTTCGTCATGGCTGTAAATTCACCCAATGATTGCAGATCCTCCGAGGCTAAAGACGTGTTCCACCAAGAGCTATCTTGATCACTCCGAAGTGTGAACTCAACAGACGTTGTAGCCGTTGCGGGTAATTTTAATGTCCAATCCAACTTGGCTACTTATCCTAGAAGAAATGACGCATCGGATGCCGATGTTCTGACTCATACGACTGCATCGGAAAAAGAGATCGTCTCATCCAGATTTGTTCTCTTCATAGATCGTTTCTGGGACACCAATTTTGTCACAGATTGACCGACTCATGCAACGCCCTCTTTTACTTTCACGGTGTTAGACTCTGAATAATTACATTGTAGTCGATCAACGTTGGAGTGAATCAGTCAAGGATTGTATTCTAGTCCACACCCGTGTATTCATATCATACTATGGTTCATGCTCGCCTTTGTTTTCGTCTAGTCAGTGGTCACCTCTTAACGAAAACCAACTCTCATGCACAGCTGATCCTAGATGGCAGTCGCCAGCTTGAGTTCCAGTCGGAAATTTTAATGTGATTGTCATCTCAGCAAAATGCCCAGGATCCAAACGAGCCCTGGGAGCACATCAAAAGGGCCCTATACACAGCGGCAGTTGCCGTATAGAACTGCTTTCTACGTAAACCTCAGAAACCAACAATACCCTCGACTTCAGTTGGGCTGTTAGATGCTCGCGTATCTGTCCGCCCCCTCCACCAGATTCAGCATGCGTCGAGACGAGCAAATCCTTGAAATGTCAACTGGTCAGCAGTCTGAGAAATGACAGGGATCGGTGGTGGATAGAAAAATGTAGGAAAGTGGAAAAGGCTGCAGCTATCGGAAGTAGTCGCAAGTTTTACCGACTGACTGGCAATACTGGTCCATGGAATCCGAGCGCAAGAGAGCTGATGGAGGAATCCGATTGCAAACTGATTCACTCTCGGGAACGTCGGTTCACACTTTGGGCAAAATAAACTTCCGGAGGTGTTTAGCTGACCCACAGACAAAGTGGGCTTCTAATTAATTCCCTCATTTGAGTAAATGTAGGTGGATAACAGTCCTGTATACAATGCGGATGTCATAAAGGAGGCAGCTTGGCTGAAATGGCTGTGCAAGATAGAATGTTCCGGTGTATCCCGAAGTAGGGCGGCAAGGTGTGAAATGAAAATTAATGGTTACTCTAAGTTCCCTGTGGGCAAGGGAAGGTAGCCTTGAAGAGAGCTATGAATCGGTGATTAGAATCATTTGTAATATCGATCATTAAAAATATTGTGGCACAAACTCTGCGTAAGCATTATTTTCTACCGTGTACATAAAATACGCGTAAAGCGTACAAGTGAGAACCAAGCCGGTTGCCATCCCGATAGGGTTGTATTGAATACATACTCGATTTACCAGAGGTTTGTAAACATAAAAACATGTTTCATACACTCACGATCTCTATCCTCCCCCAGTTGGAAGTAGTGTCCTACTCGTACTGTTCTTCGACTCAGATTCTCATTGAAGGGTGTGACAGAAAAATTCATTTCGCTTATCAAATCGCTGTATGAGAACAACCAAAGCCGAGTCCGCGCTTATGGCGATCTTTCACCCGTGTTCATCACGAGAAGTGGTGTTCGTCAGGATTGCACACTTTCACTAATTCTTTTCAATTTCCTCATTGAAGTAATAACGGGGATAGTCCTACTCTCATGTGAGTATGGTAGCATTGATATTTGCTCAGATAATAATCTGTCTGACTTTGAATTAGCGGACGATGATGTGGAACAGAGTGAAGACATAAGTAATTTGCAGGTTTTTATCGATCATCTGAACGATAGTGTGGGTATGTTAGGGGTGCGATTTGCACCTGCAAAGCTTAAAATGATGTTGCAGGATTAGAGTGACTCAAAGTCACATCTTATTCTTGAAAGTGAAGAGTTTGGTTGAGTAGATGGATTTCGTTAATTGGGTAGTTGTATTTCAACCGGAGATTATATGTCAAATAAAGTAGCTTTACGCCAACAAAAAGCTTGATTGGCATTCATTAATTTTAGACATTTGTGGCGTTGATGTGATATTCGGTTGTCGATCAAAGGTTCGGTATACGCAGTATCAGTGTGGTCGGTACTGGTACATTAGTCAGAATCATGGCTGGGTAGGGCAGATGTGCGAAGATTTTCGGTGTTTGAACACCATCATCTTCAAAGTATTGTTAGAATATGATGGGATAGTTTCGTGAGTAATTGCGAGGTTAAGCATAAGGCACCGGATCCTCCCGTTCAGTCTGTGCGATGGGAACTGAATACGAGTAGGTTAATGTGTTTGGGACGTTTCACGCATGCCATAAAGCGACAGTCCTCGTTGTACGCTATGCCCGAGGGCTATGTAATTGTTTGAAAGTGGATCGAGTTTAACTCAGTCGATGATGTTGCGGCAAATAATCAAACAATTAACAGATGGCTACTGTTTCGTGTGGGTGGCAGTGTGGACTGTTGGTTAAGTCCATGAAAATTCCCAAAAAAA
>LUCM01008271.1:0-11705 GCA_008360955.1 Fasciolopsis buskii | reverse complement strand
ATAATTAAGTCACGACACCACATATGGTTAATCTAACACCAGTCAGATATTTACAAAGAAACAAGATTAAATAAATGAGTGTCATTCATCACTGATATTGGTACAGGTTTCAAAAAAAACCAAGCAAATTTTCTCGTATTTCACTTAGTTCTATGTGTCATAACTAAAATCTTTAGGGTTTCGTTTCATTCACTGAGATGCTTCATATCCGGATGTGCTTTCCGTGCCAACTCTGTTTCTTCGATCTTTCTAGATTTCTTTGACAGGAACTCCAAACTCATTATCAGCTCTGAGCACAGTGGAATGTGCTTTCGTCGGGCTACCCTCAATACTTTTGCCAATTACAACGGGTTGGTAGACATTTTCATCAAAGATATTGGGTGACGAAACACATCCATAAACTTGGTTCCTGGTAAATATGCTCCTATATCTACTAGTTCCTGTTATATATTTTACATGATAACAGAGGGTTAGGTATGGTAAACAGACAAACGCAGGCGACGGCAACGTTCGAACCACGTCATGGAGGTTTATTCCACTAGAACATGACCCACAAATTCCATGGTTAAGGGCAAAAACTTGTTAAATAACAGGGCTTTTTAAAATTTTTGTGGAATCCCAGTTTTTTAGGCACAACGCCCTTGAACGTCCCTAGCCAACGAAGACTTTCATTCCTCGGAGTTGAACTGAGACGTCGGAGCTCAGTGAATGGGGTCGGTGCTGATTCAGCTAGATTCATACGTCCACATCAATTAATGATCGGCATTTCGTGTCACTTTTCCCATCCATAAAGAGGAACCGCACAACGCGCAGAATGTTCCATGCATAAGTGGATTGGAATCAGGCACGACCCAGCCACTAGACCCCACTACGTGAGAAGGGGAGCCGGAGACCGGGACACCGAAACTTGCAATGGAAAATAGAATCACATAAGATTTCTTTAGGTCAGATGCGGGAACAAACGTAGCTGTGGTTGTTCAAATACAAGGATTGGAAAAAGAGGTGAACTTCCCTGGTACACCTTTTAATGAAAGACACTGCATAACCGACTGAATCGTATGCTATTTCGAAATCAGGAAAGACAGAGACAGAGACCGTGGGCCCACAGGCGGTGTGTGTATGGTCTAAGATTTGTCGCAGAGTAAAAATTTAGTCGGCACAACCTCGACCGGGTGGAGACGGCTTGATTTCCATCTGTCTAGATACTAGATATTCGGCTGAAGATAAAGCCAACTAGCAGTTTGGATGCGACGTTTGCAAACTAGTTTCCGTGATTTTCACATAAGGATTTGTCAACATTCTTGTAAATCAGCACAATTACCGATTCACATCAGTCCTCAAGGATCTGCTTCCTTCTGAATATCGATCCCGAGAACCTCGTTAACTCGGATGTTAACAGTTTGCCGCCGTCGTTAAAGGACGGGGACAACGTATCTGATCCAGCAGTCAGATGCTGATGATCTGATGATCTCCACTTATGACGAAGGAGTGGCATTCATCCACATTGTGTGACTTGCAGGCATAGGTGGAAGGCCCATTGTAAGGAGATTCGAAGAAATTTGGACTACCCGTTGACAATTTTTTTTTACACGCCATTCACCTATTATTAACTACCTCTTTTAGGAACAAGAAGATTTAGCCCTCTAGACTGGCAGGAGCTCATACAAACACTAGTGCTCCTGGGTCTTTTTAAGTAGACGCAACCTGAGAGTGATGAGTTTGGCAGAAAGGCTCTAGTTCGTACTCCTAACGGAGTGCTAAGATGCAATATGCGTAAACTGTATATTGTCGGAAGGCGCATGACCCTAGTCGCAAGCGAGACATGACATGTTCAAGACGTTCAGCTCCACAGTTTACCTATTTAATCCCACTCATACCTGATGCATATTTATACATATGAATATATGTTTCTTATGACAGTTCCAATAAGAGTCACTCATCCAACAAACAATGACGCGTCGCCGTTATTCACGTGGAATTCCACCAAACGCAAGCAATTTTTAAGAGACGCCGAATGCTCTCAATGCAACTGGACCGCTGAGGAAAGTATTGAACACTACGGTCTTATAAACTCGTAAATTCACTGAGACACGTTACAATGGTATGGCATGCTTGTCGCGTTAATGAGAACCAATCCGATTTGCACTATCCTTGATTGGCCGACCAGCACCAATGAGGGATACTGAAGCATTACATACTTGTAAGATCGATTGTGGTCTAAACAAAAGTTTCGACAAACTGCAATTGTCGATTTTGAATAAGCTTGCAAAAACCACACTGGGAGGGGGGCAAGACTATTCTTTGTGGTGATCAATGTCACTGGACAATGCATATTAATCTGAATCCGAAAGAGACAAGAAACAAAAGCCACCTTGCACGAAAAGTGCTGGCTTACTGTCGCGCGCCAGAATGATGCATATTCTACTTTTTCACTTCTTATTTCCAACTGCTTTTGCACACCGCGCGGTCAGACCTCTAGTGACAAATCATTTAATGCAAAGAGTTCCCCATCGCAGAATTTAGGTTGAACGGTATACAGAAGAAAAGAGGATTATCTTGAAACCTTGCAGCGGGAGGTTAAACCTGACGGCGTCGTTCGTAATAGGATTGCGTAGATAGTGTTGTCGAGACAGAATGATGACAAAAGTATACCTGTAGAGTTAGAGTGTATTCCGTTTGTTGGCTATTACGGCTTTCTTTTCTTTTGCCGTCTGTGTAGGTCTACTTCCTGTCCACTTTGCACATTCATTCTTACCATAGCAACATGCAACCCTGGAAAAAGGCAGCGATCAGTGGGGCTTGCACTGCTGTCTACCGCTGAATGATAATGAGATGACAAAAAACCTTGTGGAATAACGTTTATGAACGATATAAGTAAACTGAACAATTCCACAAATAAGGATGGTGGGCAAACGGTGGGATGAAATCACACTTACTGTCTTCGTTGGGCCACGCCAAGACTGGATTGGTAATGCTTACACTCGTGTCGCATTTGGTCGAGTGACAGCCGCATCTGAGAACGACGTGAGATCGGCTCTACTGAGGATAGCAAATTGTTCAAACGATCACAGTTGGACGAAATCTGAAGTAAGATAACAGAACAGGTGAATAGATGCTCGGAGCAAGGTATATGATTCTAAAATTAGATCCGTTTAGATGACTATTTATTAATGAACAATTACAACCACAAAAAAGATTCCTGTCCAGATGTAGTTATCTCATTTTACTATGGCATATTGTCAAATTTATCAGATAATCATCATTGTGGTTGTTCGGAAAGAGAGGAGATATTAAACTAAAGTCACAAAACGAGAATTCAGACTATCACAATGGCCTTCAGTTTGGAAAGTTGGTCATACAAACACAGATGCTGTATATTAAAAAGCGATAAAATATGGTAAAAACGCGTTCACAAAAGCAGATTAACAATGTAACGGATTTTCAGTACAAGATACGCAGTTTTCTTATAAATGGATGAGTAGTTCAAATGTGGCTTATTATTATCAAGATGCGAACTACCGCAGCCACCCTTGTGCTTATGATGTTTCACCCGAGGTCACCACGAGAAGTGATATTCATTGATGAACGCCAATCTAGCTCTCTGTAGGGAAGAAGATACTTCATCCGATATAAGATCAAGTAACTGTCTATACACTCCCTCAATTCTTTTCTTGCATAATCGAGATTCGGCTCAAGCCAGTCAAATCCTGGAACAACATTTCATACTTCGACGGTGCAAAATGCATCCCAAACATACACACATTATCGTTCAGACTACCGAGAAAAAAATGCAACTTACGCGAGTCTTCATTCTGCAGCACAACGTCGTCAGCATATTTTAAGTTACACAGTCCTCTGTCTGATCAAATGTCAATCCCACTATTCCCACGTGAGGATAAGGTTATCTCTACGAAAATCCCAATGACAAAATTGAAAGGAAAAGGTGAAATGACGAACATCACTTTTCTCCTCCACCTCTCGTTCGTGGTGAACTGGGACGAAACATCGCCAAAAAGCACGAATTCAAATTCGACTGTTCGCATCCAAAAAACGGATAAGTGAAGTGAATTCCCCTTACAGACTCCTCAATAAGAGACAGACCCAAAGAACAGTACAACCGATTGCGTCGGATGCCACTTTCAGATAAAGACAGAAATAGTGGGTCCACGGAATGTGTGCGCATGTTCTATGACCTGTCGCAAAGTGAAAACCTGGTTAATACAACCTCGACTGGGTCGAAAATCGACTTGGTTCTCACGCATATGTTTTTCTCGAGTACTAGATAATCGGTGGAGGATAATGCTCGCGGGTATTTTGGTTGATGNATGGTGGGCAAACGGTGGGATGAAATCACACTTACTGTCTTCGTTGGGCCACGCCAAGACTGGATTGGTAATGCTTACACTCGTGTCGCATTTGGTCGAGTGACAGCCGCATCTGAGAACGACGTGAGATCGGCTCTACTGAGGATAGCAAATTGTTCAAACGATCACAGTTGGACGAAATCTGAAGTAAGATAACAGAACAGGTGAATAGATGCTCGGAGCAAGGTATATGATTCTAAAATTAGATCCGTTTAGATGACTATTTATTAATGAACAATTACAACCACAAAAAAGATTCCTGTCCAGATGTAGTTATCTCATTTTACTATGGCATATTGTCAAATTTATCAGATAATCATCATTGTGGTTGTTCGGAAAGAGAGGAGATATTAAACTAAAGTCACAAAACGAGAATTCAGACTATCACAATGGCCTTCAGTTTGGAAAGTTGGTCATACAAACACAGATGCTGTATATTAAAAAGCGATAAAATATGGTAAAAACGCGTTCACAAAAGCAGATTAACAATGTAACGGATTTTCAGTACAAGATACGCAGTTTTCTTATAAATGGATGAGTAGTTCAAATGTGGCTTCCAAGGCAGAGCATAGCTTCTCCACAGGTGGATGATAAGGCGAATGTTCGAAATATAAGGACATATCTTACATGTTTACAAACGACATACGGCATGTTGCACCACTTATTTTTAACAATTTAACAACTGCTGGTTCAAATAGTTTTCTTAGATTCAGAGAGGCGATAACGAAGGTATGCCAATTGTTTTGCTCGTAACTTTTTGCAGACAGTGAGACAAGGAGGAGTCGTGGAAGCACAAAAGAGATTAGTAGAGAATTCCAAACCAAATGAATAACCATGCAAGAGGCTCGTTAAGACGAGTGTGTCCTCAACAGACAACTACAGGTGATAAGTGAAACAACGCATTGCATTCCGTCGCTGATTAGTACGATTATCTTCGTAAAGATTTAGTAGACTGTCACCGACAAACCCACAACGTCTACCACCAAATAAGGATACTGAGCTTCTCAACCTGTTGACAAAAAAACTGAGACCATAAAGACAAAATCAAACTTCCTAACAAGTGAATTTTTATGCTATCTTCATATTACTTTTTTAGTCAAGCGCTGAACAAAAGCTTGAAGTCACGCGTTATGCAAATTAAAACAAAAATATCTGACTGCTTCATCTTCACAAAAAGAGCTTCAAAAAAGTAGAGAAAATCACGACAGTACTTACCTGGTAAATGTTTGCTTCAACCGATTTGGCAAGTTTTGTGATTTCAGCTGACTGATTCAAAGAAGTTATACTCAGAATGCGATGCTCCAAACTGGCTAAATCACCGGGAATAGCGTGCAACAAGGCTTTTGTTTGAATGGCCAGTTCGTCATAATGCATGTTCCGCGGAGGAACGCTGGAAACCATAAAAAACAATAATCATATTATCTTATCCGGACAAAATGACTTTGCACGAAAATGGCCCGCAGCATTTATTTCCATGCATACACGTGAACGCAGTCAAGGTGGAACTCCGCGATTGTCTTGGTGCTTAGGAAACCGCTAGCAGCACAAGTCAGGATTCAGAATTTTTTGCAGTGATCACAAGCAATGTAGGCTATAGCACAAACCTATGCACACAGATTGAAGGCCACGATTGAATACGAAGATTAGTCAGGGATTATCTGTTGTACCAGGCTCTGAGGCAAATCTATTTGCCTTTTTGAAAAGAATCAGCAGCTCACATGCGTGACCTCAGTAACTTGCAAATTAATGACGTTGAGAACTTCACCATCAGTACATTTAAGTTCCCCCTTAGCAGTTTGCTGAATGCTTAGTAGTTCGATTTCGGTAACCAAATCGACCTCTCAAATTATATCCCCGAACGGAAGGTGACTGTAATAAGTCACGACCCAAGGTTCTGACAGAACTTGTCTTATTCCTCCACTTTCAATAACATGCCTTTTTAACCTACCTCGTGCTCCCATAGTACAAGCAACACACGACAAGCAAACAAGAGTCCAGTAACGAACGGTTCACATACAGTCCAACAACAGCCATCGAAAATCACATAAAGGTAGCCCGATTTGCTCGATGAATTCAGTCCAATTTAGTTTAAACAGCCATCAATCTTGCGCCAATACGCTCTGGTTTTCAATGGTACCTCACAGCACTACCCAATCAAAAGAGAAAGGGAGGACGAGGAATAGTGAAAGATCGATTGCAAAATAAGTCAAACAACTACAGCGAAAAGGCTTCAAATGCAAGAACGCCACTGACAGGGGCTCAGTCATATCACCTATTATCTCTAACCATCGCTTGGGAAGATTTCTAGGACCCTAATTAGGCAGTGTAACTGCACCCGCACTAGACAGTTCCCATAGTTCTGATGTCCAGTAACCACTAAGAACTATCCTACGGCCATTACCTTTCTCGTAGAGCAGCGCACAACGGGGAAATCGTTCCATAGGCATGTCCCAATCACCTTAATCCATTATGATTCAACACCTGTTCTAAAGGCCGAACCAATACCTTACGCCGAACCTCGAAGTTACTGAAAAAATTCCATCAATACTACGGATACAACAGCGTCCAAACAACGAGTCTTGCCGCATCTATTCTCAGCGGTCATGATTCTGCGCTGTATAGCAACACCGACGTCACTGCCGCTGTGTAGACTTGACCTTTGTTCGATAACCGGGTGTCACACCAAAGCCACGGGAGTTGGTGACCGCCAATCGAGCCTTCCGTGCGCAAGACAGTACATTCGATATGCGGATACTTGGTAAGATACAACTATATCTATTTACCTCACCCAATTCTTCTCTTGCAAAGCAAGATTCGGCTTCGAGCCAACCCTAAATATATTCCGCAGAGGGATTAATTAACCGCTTCCATAGTCATTCTTTCTTGACTTGAATGACTCGCATTAGCGAAAAATCAGTTCAGCTTCATTGATTCAATCAGCTGATGAGACAGACCAACAGGTCCGTTTGTCATTCCCAATTGAGTGTAAGGTAAACCAACATTTGAAAAGAAATATTTTTCCCTTCCAGACATCCCGGACTACTACCATTACTTTTAAAAAAATAGTGCTCCATTGAGAACGCATTTCAAAAGGGTCACTCCCTTCGAAAGAACAGACTGCCCGGTTTCGAACTGGATCTTTCCATCGACCCCTCGCGCAGGAACGAACACCTGAGCGGAGAGAACATTTTATTTAGTACAGTGGGTGTTTGCTCCCGGAAGGAACACTGTGCAATTTATTTCCCGAAAGTCTATTTAAGTTTTAATTGATACCCGGAGGTTGTCATTCGGGCAACAGATAGATAAGGGGACATTATTCATATAATTTAGGTTGAATGTTCATAATATGCGCTCTTTGTAGTGAAAGACAACTGAAAATTCATTAGAGCAAACAGTCTATTGGGAAAAATGTATTTGGTCAAGTAGTAACTACAAGAATCCAAGGATCCGATTTTTGCGCCTTGAAAGGACATTCAGAGTGTGGGCACTGAATGGAAACAAAAAAAGAGCACGGACTATCGATCCACTTCACCGAAGACGATATCCAGAGTACCTGATGTTAACAAGAGGTAATGGAAAATCGGTAGATATTTCTAAGTACTAGAGAAACATCATGACAAAAGTAATAAGCATGTTACGTGTAAGCACAAAGGAGGTAAATGGAAACCCAGTAGAGCACTAAAAAATCCTTAAGAATCGAAAACTCAGATGTGTGCACCACATTTTCATAACACGTCATGAAATGAAAATGTTCATATGTAAATTTGATGCTGAAGTGATGCTGTGATGAGTACTGTTTTACTCAAATATATCCACCAGATACATAGATTACGCAACCTTTGTGGAGAAGGTATCGCCGGCCTAAATACCGAGTCGTATTCATCGTTTAAACTTATTTTAACTTTCTCAGCATTTAAAAGTTTCACTTAGGCTCAATCCAATTACAAAACCTAAGAAACTCAGTGATTCACTGCATTTTTTGCTGTTATTTCTCGGTATCGTCTACTTGAAAACAAACTGAGTGGATTATGATATGCAAAAAATCGTGTATGAAATAAAAATTAAAGATTTAAAATTCAATCACTTCATTGATTGTGACAAAAATAAACCAACTCACAATTCCAACCAACTTGTAAGAGAACATCGTGAATCTCAACTGCAAGATGGAACTCGTCATATTTCGGCTAGCCAATTGATTGTTCCCCATAATTTCTTCCCCCGCCAAAGATTTGATCTTTATACACTGAGCCTAGCCTCAATGGTGACAATTTTCTTACCATATCCGATCAATACTCCCAAAAAATCGGTGACCAAATACCAATACTTTTCGTGTTTCACAAGCAACAGAAGTATTCCTGAAGGGGACCAGGTATAATTACCCAACCTCTGGCAGAAAACCGGATATCGAGTCGGCGCCGAAATAGACGCAGTAGACCCTAGGATGTACGCACAACGTCACTGTGCAACATGTTACCATCCGATATTTGCTATCCCTCAGAAACATTATTCGTCTCAAATGGCCGTATCTCCACCCAGAAACTGAAATCCCTAAGAAAATGCAAGGAGCACTTCTACAAATCTCGTAACAACTCAAGCGTGTGGTATACTCGCACCCTAATGATGGGTGAAATCAAAAAGTATCGACATGACGTTCGCCAGCCAACTCCTGAATAGTAACAACAATCGATTCTTATGGCAAGGCATTCGACTGTTGTGTGGGAAGAAAAAGAAGCATACGAAAACTCTTGCGGATGTCGGCAGTATCAATCGTGCTTTCATTCATCCTGTCACTTATACCCAGGTCATATTTGGTCAGAGTGATGATAAGACATTTAGAGAGGTGCTCGACCTTGTGCGCACCACTAAAACTACCACAGGAGTTGGTCCTGACAGTCTGTCCTCATCTCTTTTAAGGCCCACTTTGGACGCTGTCGCCTTCTTCATTCACCACATTTGTAAGTCCTTAAACAGATCAGTGAAATCTGTGCGTTGCGTCTTCCTGGACTATTCGTCGGCATTTGACTCAGTCCCGCGGTCTCTTCTACTCCACAAACTGAATATCTCTGGTTGTCCCAGTTCTTTAATAGCACGGTTGTCTGATTGCTTTACTTACCGAACCCAGGGCACACGAATGGACGGTGAAGTTTCAAAACCGTTGATTAACAACTCAGGAGTGCTACAGGGTTCCGTTCTTCCACCGTTTCTTTCCTCTACTTACATCACCGACTTATCTACTAGCTCCCCTTGTCGTCTGTTTAAGTATGCTGATGATGTTTCCCTTTCTCAAGCCGTTTCGAGCAACGCTGATTTTCAAAGTTTTTCCAACAACCTATCTTCTTCTGTTTACGACTTCTCTGCACGAGTTGGTTTAAATCTCAACACATCTAAATGTTTCCAATGTCTGTTCTCCCTCCCTCGGAGGTGATGAGTGCATTTTTTATTTTATTTATCAATTTCTTTTTCCCCGTATTTTATTTTTTACTCCCAAATTTCCGACTGAGATGAGACATTATTTAGTGTACGCAAAAGTCTATACAATACAATACAACTTCTGGTCTCTGATAGGACAGGCTTCCATAGTTTGGTTACGTAACATTATGTTACGCCTCCAAGGCAACAAACATATCTGGAACATGGCTCCAGTGAAAACTGATCATGTCTAGACAAACAAGCAACAAAACTGAGTCAAGTCATTCCAGCTTCCATAACCGTTAACCTTACGGTTATGTACTCTGGTTTGGGTTGATATCTATGGCACCATCTACTTAAAGAAGAAATGAACGGGGATTAGTGAAAGGATAATTGTAAGGTATGACCTTAAGGAACAAGTCAAAAAAAGATTTTGAAGGTGAGAACGGTACTGACAGCTCCATTTGGGTATTTCACTTTCATCCTCCGAATTTCGCGCTAGGAAACTTCGTGGACCTCACCTAGGCAGTCTAACTGTACCCACACGACGCATTGCACGGAGAAAGGTTTGTAAATGTTTTCGCCATCTGCATTGACGGCCCTGATTTATCTTCCAACTACTACCAGCCCCAAAGAACAGAGTATGGCGAAGCAAGCTGTGTACGCACAAGCACAACACATGACCCTTTAGGTTCAGTGCTCCTGAACTGAACTCGAGGTTCCAGTATCACAAGTATACGTATACCTACCCATTGTCTTCTTTTTTGTGCTCTTCTTGGACGTGCTGGGCAAGGCGGGAAGAAGCGACGTGGCGGTCGCGACCATGAATTAGAGTAGAGGTAGGAAGAGGTTAGCGTTGGTAGCGGCATTAGTTAGATTTATCTACTTCGTTGGGGCTTAGAAGATGAAGACTGCTGGTTAGAGATGTGCAGAGATGTGGTTCAAAATCGAAATCAGTAGCGCGAGTGCTGTACGGCCTGACTGTGAAACAAGTACCTCACAAGAAAAAACAACATGAAAAACAAAATGCAAACGAGGAGAACATACCAAAACATTTGGAGTCATTTACCGTTTCCCCCTTGGAATTAGTTTCCGTCTGGTTGTGTTTCCACACTGCTCGTACTAGAATAGGTAAAGTTCTTTATTGATCTGAGTCGTGGTTAAAGAGAATTAATGAGAACTAATGAAATAGTAACGATGACTAAGGACATTCGGAGGAAAAATCGCCGAGAACACGGACTTCGTTTCGACCGTCCATAGACAATGGTTGGGAAAGGAAATGAACAACTGTAGCACACTTTAGTGACAGGCAGCGTCGCAGAACTGCACGGCTGACTGAGTCGAACATCACTTTCAGATCAACAAAAAAGAGGTCGTAAGGATATGAAGGATGCTTCCGCATTCCAAGATGTGGTCAAAGAAGCCGTACCGGATAAAAAACCGGCTTGATTCTCACGTTCACGTTCTCAATGATCACTAGATAACCGGCGGAGAATTACGTCCGCAAGCAGTCGGAATGCGATACATATCAAAGTGATTTCTGTGATATGCACAGCAGGATCTACCCACCTTGTAAATCAGTACAAGCACTGATTGGCACGAGTTCTGACGTACTTGTTCATTTTTGCAAAGCTACCACTATTACTAACTACAGTGTTACAGCTTCGACATCAATTTTGAAAACGAGTGGTGACAGTCCATTTTCATCCGGTTGGATTGTGCGCCTATAAAGCAGCTCTCTGACAGCCCCATTTCGGATAGCAGAATGATATCTGCATTCACGAGATTGCACCTTGAGGTGATTTGGCGGCTTGCGTGCCTCTATGACCCAACGAGTTACACAGGATGGAGTATCTCAAGCAGAATATCCAACCATACCTAGAAGGTCAATGGGTAGAGGCATGACAAAATAGTCTCCTGGTCCTCCAAGTC
>LUCM01008270.1:0-31031 GCA_008360955.1 Fasciolopsis buskii | reverse complement strand
AACGGTTCCCTGTTACCGGATGTCTGGGCAAACAGTTATTTTCTATTAACACCTGCTTAGCAGTGAGGCTGTTTCACATTTCATAAATCTGATCCAAAAGTGTTATAGAAGTGAATTTACAAACGGCTTTTTGACGACCCACGGAACCATCAGTCGGCCCCTCTTAGTATAAAGTAGCCAAATCTTGCCTACGGTCAGTTTTCGAGATCGGGAGGTACAAGAGTTGGGTTCGTCATCCTCCACTAAAATGTTTTGTGGGCCTACCCACTTGATACGCCCCACCATTCACTCAATGATTAACCACAGCCCCCTTGAACTTGAGCGCACCTGGAGTTTTCTATTTTCACCTGTGTTATCTCTTTACATCTGAGCAAGTAAGGAAGTGCTTTACCTCCGATGTCGCTCCTGGCGAAAAAGATACAATGGAATGTTTTACATACCATGGCCTTGCAAACTACTAAAACTTAGGTTCTTTATCTTTAATGTGGTACACGTTCGGAGTACGGCGCTTGATTAAATAAAATATAGGCAATGAAATTTGCAGCGGAGCATGGATTTGTTCCTCCGGATCGCTTGTTTACCGAACGTCCGCAGTCAAGCGCAGCCGCAACTTATTCGTTGCTCACGCACGCCCCGTTCGCACTTCCTATCAAAATATATTCAACCGGCTACCCCTTCCGACTGTCTTTTCCTTGGACCGGTCGAGTGTCAGGGTTGCCAGTACTGCAGTCGTGCGGAGCCGAATAAGAGTGGCTTACAAGTGGTCACAAAGTTCAGGGGCAGGCAAACTTAATGCGAGGTTCGCGTTAGGGCAAACGGTTCTACAACTTCACTGGAAACTAGGTTCAAACAGAGACTAACATGACAGCCCCTTAAAATTCCACTGAACAAGCGCAGAACAAATTAGCATAAACAGAGCAATTACGCCACTACTTAGTTACTGTCATGACACCTCTGGTGCCGAAACATTGAAAGCCGCCTAATATTTAAGTTTATGCTGCTTCACTTCGTCTCCCACCAACCCTAAATCAGGCGAATGCTCAAAGACGCAAGATAGGAAAGTTCATCGGCCCTGAGATCATGTAATACCTCAACACTTATGAACCAATGAGGTGTGCCAACATAGATGAAAAAGCCTTGTTTTACTGTTTCCTTTCAAATGGACTTTGCGCGATATTTTATGCCGCTTTCTCTGTTTACCCCGATCTGTGATGGTCTTCTTTCGTCTTCATCTTATTCAGCTTGTGAAATGGATCTAAGAAGGGCAACATTCCGTTTAACCTACGTTCACATGATTAGATTTTTGCGAATTCGTAATGAAAATTTTCCAGTGAATAAGTGCTTGAGGTCTTGTTGTTTTGATGATCGAAGTGTTTATTAGAATATTCTAATTATTAGAGCTGGTGGCACTGATGAAAGAACAATTGTTAGATAACAAAAATTATAACATGCGTTCTGCCGATATTTTTGTTCTCGGGAAGAGTGTTGGAATTCTTGCGAGAAAAGTTGAAAATATGTTTTCATTGTTCCTTTAGGAATATTCTATGCAAAAAACCTCAAGGTATACACACTCTGTTTTTCTTTTTGTCCGTTACAATGGAAACATTGCTTGCAAGACGATTGTACAGTTCGTCTCAATCTTACTTTTATGCTTGTGCTTAAAAGACATTTGTTGTCTCTAAACAATAGTGTTCCTATATATATATATAATATATATATATATATATATATATGCATATATATATTAAATGGGTAGGCGTTTATCTGCTGTTTAGTGTGCCCTGAATAAATGCAGAAAAGTACACCGTCGGAACTGCCAGTGATGACCACTTAACAAATTTATCGTGTTACGGCAGTGGTTTTTATTACTAACGTTCACAAAACGTCGCAATTCTCCACAGTAGAATATTCCTTCCGATCACCA
This sequence comes from Fasciolopsis buskii, assembly GCA_008360955.1. Lineage (NCBI taxonomy): Eukaryota > Metazoa > Platyhelminthes > Trematoda > Plagiorchiida > Fasciolidae > Fasciolopsis > Fasciolopsis buskii. The sequence continues at coordinate 29,107 of LUCM01008270.1, read as the reverse complement.
GGACAAAATCGCTTGGCTTTGTGTTGAGTATGATGGGGCACGGAAAGTACTCGCCGTGTTGGCTGTGTTTTCAAAGGTCAACGGCATCAGTACAAATCTAATCAGGGCATGGCCTACATTCTTTTCTCTTCGGTTAGCACAGATGTACGCCATGTAAGGAGCACAACCAACCGAGGTTCATCTGAGCTAATCAATACAAGTTTCCCATTAGCTTAAGCTCCCAATACTGATAATCCATGGATGCAAATTACACAGATATGCATAGAGCACTGACTCCATATACGACGCGAAGGATGCGTCCAATGAAATGACGGATTTTGATACCTGCATTCTGTATTCGAAGGTATACGGAAGCCACCCAAAGGCGAAGCATTGAAAGAAGAGTTTCCTTTGTCGAAACATATTAGTCATGTACTGACCATGCAGAAGAAAAAGAAATCCATTCACAACCTTGTATCATCAAACTTCTTAGCATCCGATTCCGGTGAATCACTCTTTTATTTAACTGTTCCGACGGTGGAGTAGAACTTCTCCCAGCAACCAGAGATTTGACTATGAATATACCGATGATATCGCCTTGGTAAGCGACAACGCATAGACCATTCAATGCTCATGGGACCTCGTGATTAAGTTAGTACTAGGTACGGCATGGTGCTATTTGCCACCAATCAAAATGCAACGACCTCACAAGACTGACAGCAGCCTGTTACATGCACTCGCCCTGTGTTGGTGATTGGCTGAAAGTAGTCAATAGCTTCAGCACTCGGTATTCTGAACCACGCCTGGCAAAGTGTTGGGAAGAGGGTCACATCGGAAATTGCGAAAAACCGGTAGCAGCATCTACGCGAAAACTGCAAACACGTGTGGGTATCCCTATGTCATCCGCCTTCCTTAAGGAAATGGATGCACAATTACTTACAGTTCGTAGTGTTTTTCCTTGCGGTGCGAGAACCCGGCCTGTCCGTATTCAGCTACAGACACTCCAACGCATTGCTCGCAGTCTTGGTGGAAACATCGGTAGCAATGACGAGGTGCATTCGTCGTGTGTTGGTCCAAACAAGTCGTCCTCTGACTGATAAAACGTTATACGCGTTCCATTTGATAGTTTTGGGACATGTATTGTGTTATGACTGTCCATGTCTACCTTTTACTACTCTTTTTGCACGTGATGGCAAGCTAGAAAAACGGCATGATCGGACGGACTATGACTTTGCCACTATAGAATATGAAGAAATTTTTCTTGGCCTTTGGCCTCGGTTGGTGCTTCCTTGTAGTTTCCCGTTGGGGGCTCGAAAGAGGGTGTTGGATTTTGTTGGTATGGAGACGTTCAGCAGACAGTGGCACGAATATTGTGTCTGTTTGTATGAAACGTCCTCCTTTAGGTGAACACGAAAATAACCGAGAAAACCGCAAAAAGTGTAGGTGGAAAACACAAAAACAATTTCCTGTACTGTTCATCATTATTCAGTGCCCCCCCTTCGTATAATACTTCCGCATAATTGGGTTTTTATTCTTTGGTTGAGCAATTGATGACATTGTTGTTCACTTGGTCATGAATGTAATGGGTACACACTCTTCATTTTACCACAGAATGATGACGTAGCTTTTCACCTTGCGCCAACATGCTCTGGATTTGGTTGCTACTTTAACAACTAGTCAAAACACAGGGCGAGAAACAATAAAGGCAGAACTTCAGTTAGTAGCTTGAAGACTGTTCAGTAAAAGAAAAGGTTTTGGTATATAGCTGTAACTACTGATTGCGTTGGTCCAATCCGACTTCTCTACCTATTCCCCAACGCCCGCTTGAGGGTCTCATGGACCCCAATCCGTTAGTCTAAATGGACCCACAAAACAACTATTTTGCGAGTAAGTGACTACAAATTGTATTTTTATCAAAGATCACTGATTAGCCAGATACGCTCACGTTAATTCCAGTTGGAAAGAGACGAAGAGGTGTGCAGTGATTCATCGTACACATGACTGCAATACTCCTTTGTTGGACAAAAAGCGAAATATATACGATGAAAGGTGTTGTAGAGTGCGAAGACGTCCAATGTGGAAAACCATTAATTTTGTGCACAGAGTGGGTTAAATACAGACATGTTGCGCTTGTAGACTCAGGGAAAGAGAGAAGAAACGTAAAGAAGAACCCGTGAATTAAGTGAAATCATGGAGTATGACTCGAAGGGTTTCTCTACAAAATGGTTCGCAGTACAAAGAGTAAACCTCACAATTCAACTACATACTGTGAAGGAGATAAGTTTGTCAAATATGCTTTAGAGAGAAGGATTTTAACCAAATCAGAAAACAAAGGGAGTGTTCCACAGTTTGTGGAGAAAGAAGACAGAAAGAAATGCGGCAGTTTTGGATAGGGGGTTGATATAGATGGATAGAAGTCTAAAGTCGGGAAGGGCGGACCGAGATTAAGAGTAAAGGAACTGGCAACACAACTTTAAGGAGACCTAAGGTAGAATTATAGAAAAAGGTGAAACGAAAAAAGACCACCTGGTTTATTGTAACGGATTTGGATATTGTAAACGGGCTGTGGATCAACCAAGTGGCCCTTTGTTGAACTCGGTTAAGTGGAGAGTGGGGATGAAATAGATGGCATTCCTTCTCAGGCGTGACTATAATATTAAAATTTGCAGTGGATTTCAGATTTATACAGTACGGGCAATTATTTAGAAATGACTACACGTCTGCCGTGAAAAAAGAACTACTTTGCGAGCTGTGCCAAAACAGTAAAGCAATTTGGTTTAAGCATAGTCCGTAGAACATAGTTTAATTCAATCAAAACACAGATAGGATGAATGAATGACAGCTCAGAAAAATAAGAATTCAACGCGATTATGGGAACCCACAGGGGGCGTGTTCTAAGGATCGGAATATGGAAATATATTACTGGCGACGTTACCTTTGGCGATTGCGTGGCAGAGGGCGCGGCCAACCAGCTGCAAGAAAGCCGGCGGATCAACAATAAACGACGTTGTGGGAATCACCCGCTTTCAAGAAACAATTGTAAACCTCCTAGAAAATATTCGAGAGAAGCTTCAAAGCAGCAGACCTTGAGAATAGAACAAATTTTGGATGGTGTTTCTGAAACGCGGACGATGAGGTGAAAAAATTACAGGAAGTGGCACAAAATAGGAGCCAACTCAGCGGCCCACACTTTAGGACTGACGAGTGGGATGCCCTCTAGATCAAGTGGTTTACGCAGTTCCAGGAAGTGCAGAACTTGTTGAATGTTCTTAGCCTTAGTTTTGAGTGAAAAATTTGTTTAGTAAAAATGTAATTAGACTGAAGATCATGGCATTTGCGTAATCCTAGATGACAAATGTGAGGCAAAATCCTCAATTTGTTTTGTGGTTTATGAACAGGATTACCACGGGAGAAGCTTGGAAGGGCCGAAGTCGTCGGGAACGATTTTAATAAGGGTCAAAATGTTTGGACAGCGGTTTGAGGGCGTGCGTGCGAACGAGGATTTGTTCGCATTCGGTGTCTGTTTAATTGGCTGAGTTCTGTGACCTAATACCTTACGACTAACATTAGTATTGGCAATAAAATTCGACCATGCCCTGCTACTATCAGGAAGATATCGGTGTTCAAATAGCGACTGCCTTTGCAAATCTTCTATCACCAAGGACCATGTTTCGGAGCCCTATGGCGGGACAGATATTAAAGCTGTAATGTAAACTAGGCCTTTGATCGATAACCGGAGGTCAATCCGACGATGCATGGATATGCAAATGTATGTAATGTTTTTAAACCAACTTAAATGCACGAGCAGTGCAAACGTAGTAACCATTTGAATAAAATTATAAAAAACGAGTGCAACAGAGGTAAGTGGTAAACAACAAAAACTAATTTTTATCCTCCTTTTTTCCGCGTTTTTTAAAACAAACGAGTTTGACGGACGCCATGTACCATTCCCCCTTCTGACATCGAATCTGACACACCTCATCGAGTTTAAACGGCGATAATCTCCGTCTTTTGGACCCAACGAAGGGGCACCTACTGGGACTAAATTCGAAGCTAACTTTATTAAGTCTCTATGTCACACCCTTAACTAAGCGCTATGTTTTCCCTTACAGCCTTTTACAGTACGTGCAAAGCGAGAGTTGGGAGGTAAATAATGAACGGGCGCACACAAAGTGTCCAACTCACCAGGGAAGGTGTTGAGAAATTAACTTATGTGGAGGGCGGACTGTCTGAATCCAACACACAATAACATACTTCGTCCCTGTCCACCCAGGGTTCTCACTAAACTCAAAGAATGCTTTGGAGACATCAGTGGTTGAGTACAAAACGTCGTTGAGCTTGCTTCACAGAGAGAGGATGGGACTCGCAGCCATAAGGAACACTACGGGCAGTTAAATTGTGCACACTTCCATTGGCAGTAATCCAGATATCACGCCGGCATCAAGTATATCACAAGTCCGCCAAAAGTGCCCTAGCTTTCCTAGTTCGCGTTTTTGTCTGGTTTTCCATGCACCTGCCACTCGTAATCTAGCTTCTGAGGTAACCAAACCTTTTGAACACCTCTCATCGATAACCACAAATAGTGAGTGCAAACAAGCTCTTGCAAGTCTTGAAGAATTACCTTGAATTTTGAAGGCACAAAACACATATCGTGTATGGATACTTCGCTGACCAAGTGGTCCAGGATGCGTTTTCCTACCCGTGCATCGTCGCTCAGCATGGAGGTGTCATCGACATGCTCTGAGTCAAAACCACTGTTTTCTGGGAAGAGTACAACTCCACCATCCAATCCACGACCAGTGCTAAACCCGATCTTTTTCTCGCGAGTTTACCTTTCTTGTGTGTTGTGCAACTTGCGGTGGATGACGTTACTGCTGTTAGGCTAATGCCAATCCGACAAGTACGGTCAATGAGCTAGCCAATTTAAAAAACGAGGATAACAGTCGGTTCCCCACACAAAGAGTATACTTCTTAGCACCAAACCTCCGAGAACAAAACTTGAAGATTGGTCTGCAGCTCCATTTCTCTAACTCTGAGTTGAGTTGGGGAAAGGCCGGTGAGGCCCGGCGACTTTCGATCTCTTAAGGCCTGAATTTACTTATGGATCTCCACCTCAGAAGACTATACTGTAGAGATATCACAGATCGTGTACCGGAATAGCTGCTGAAAGGGATGTTGCTCGAGATCAATTAGGTTGTGCTTCAAAGTGTTCCGCGCATCGCACAAAATCAGGCTGTTAACTGTAAATAAACGAATTTTTTGCTTCTCAGATCGGTTTGCTTGCAGTCCCGTAACTCGTAAGGCAAAAAAGTTTTCCGGAATTTACCTTTGCGGCTGCGTGCTCCACATCGTTTTTAGATAATGGAAGACGGATCATGGGAGTTGCGCTAGTGTTCTGGGATCTGTCTTGCAATCTCAGGTTGCCCAAAAATTGGCAATATTTTCACGCCCACGCTCCTCACGAGCACCAGTTAGCCGGGGAAGAATAATTCCTGAAGAGTTTGGGTATGATGCCTACCTAGCTTATTCATTTGTGATTCTTGCCTTACGGTCTATCACCTTTCTTGCTACCGTCCTTGAAAAAGGACAGCGAAAGCCAACCTGACTGAAAAGCCTTTTACCTCTTGGGCAAGCCTATCTACCTGCTGACTTCCATTTTTAACGGAGGATCGGTATCTATCCGCACTGTTTGCTTGCGGATATGATTACGGACAGAATTGTCATTAAGGGCCAAACGAACCTTGATCACCTCAAGCGGATATGAATTTCGTGGACTAGTACTTCCAGGAAGTTGGTGAGGTGTTTTTACTGCTTTAGCCGTATTCTCTTCCGTTCTCCTACGTTTTCTTATCCACAACTTTACTTGGTCATTTTTTCAGGCTTCTGGTCAGCTAAGATCCCAATAACATACTCATCTTGTTGTATGTGCTATCCAAGAGGACAGGTCTGCGGGCTTCTAGGAAATCTGCCTTCTCTTATACTCATGTTATCTGAAATGTTGTTGGGTGCCTGCAACCATGCACAGATCTTCGTTGATATGTTAGGATACCGTGGATTTTGTCAATAACTGCGTGGAATGCTACGACTAGAATTACAGTTGGCAATTATCGTCTAGAATCAGCTGCATTTAACGGTTAGTTTTTGTACTGGTGTGATCTCAGACTTGACACAACGAAACTGTGCACGGATCTAGGCAAAACATGAGTCCATAGGTGTGGACCTGAATGATCGGAAGTCTTCAGTTGATTCAAAGTACCGGTAAACAATAGCAGCGTGGTCATGCTGAGTCTAAGGCTATAAAGATGTAGGCCACTACTTGAGCCGATTTCACTTTGTATGACGAAGGTTTGTCTGTCAAAAACAGATCAAAACAAACCTGACTGAGACGAGCGCAGTTTACGATTTGATTGACCGGGCCCTCTATGTGTACTTATTTTAAACTCACCAGCAACGGAGACAAAGTCCGTCGAGTGCGTGCTTCGAATTAATCCAGTCAGATCCGGGTGTAGGTTCTCTTCAGCTTCGGAGGAGCTACAGTCGATGGGAGCGTAGACAAGCACTTCGAGTGGGTGTTGACATTGTATTCGTTTACTCTTGGTACGTACTGATTTGTCTAAGCGATGACCGTTGACTGGGATTTAGTCTAGCAGGGAACACTTGACTGTCGTGCCCAAGAAGATTGCGAGACCAGTGTGACCAAGAGAACTGAAAACAGGATCGCGTAACACGCGAATGCGCTGGTGAGAGGAAGAGGTGGTATCTGCGCTACGAAGAATGATTACATAATTATGATCTTATACAAACGTTTTTAGTTCAAAAGTTCCGATAGTTCTCGTCAGAGCAGTACGTTGCCCTATCTGGTTCAGCGTGCGAGCGTTATAAGCAGCTAGATGGACGGGACGTTAAGGCTTAAGCACTTCCACAACTTGTCTGCTGACCTCCCACCAAAGCTGCTGTTGGATAAATCTACCGAACTACGGTTTTTTGTCTTACCTTTTTTTGGAAAATAACAATTCTTTAACAGAGGAGTCTGAATGTGTTTGGGTTGCCCCCACACCACAGAAGGAGAGTTTTATTCGGGAAACTTGGCCAGAGCTTTCGATTCAAAAGTCTGACCCACAAGGCAGTGAGACACCAACTCAGAACGGGAGCCGTAAGCGGCAACTTACTTATCACTGTTCGGCTTACTCAGTGCAATGACTAATGCAATTCCGATTAGTCTTTATCACGGTCGACGAAGCATGGTTTTTATTGTATTTGTGTAATTTATTTGAGATGCCAAACTGGTACTACTAGGGAGCGCAGCCACTAAGTGGGGGAACGAATGGAGTTATCAAACAAGGTCCTTATTCCTAATAAACCCTCACCGAAAGGCAACAGAGTAGATAACTGGAAGCCTATCCGCGTAGATGAATAACTCTACTGAGTTTTTGATGGAGTTGCTAACTCAAATCAACCCTCAGCTTAAAGGGATAGAGGACTACTATATCAGAACTCCACAGACCAACCTTCCAGGCGTTATTGAACCCTTAATTTGAGATGATCCTTCATGTGTAGCTTGTTGGGCCATGTAGGCGCGCACGTTAACATACAATCTCTGTTGGATATCGGTGGTGTCTAACGGGGCCCGATTTGAATCTTGGTCAAAACTGATGCAAAGCAGATTGCTAAAGAAATTGGTGAGCAGCATATCGTAGTTTAATCCTCTACGTTTTTGAAGTTGATGATTTCCTGGTAGCTTTGGAAGCGTGTAGAGAGAGGGTGAGAGCAAAGCTGAGCATGGTCGTGCAATGTCATTCTTTATTTGAGGGCCAATGGCAATCTTGATTTTGAGGCTTAAATTGGCGAACCACATAAAGCCTCATTATATCAAGCATGATAATTAGCTCGGTGACAGCAGAACTGTTCATCTCAAGGGATGAACAGCTGGATGCGGGCGAATTTCTGTTTGATACATTATTTTCATGATATAAATTAAACCTCACCCTAGATAATAAAGTGGTGAATAACATGATGCTTCATTTTGAAAGTGAATTAGACAAGTAAACTCCTAGAAATTTGCTTCAGCTAGGCTTTCAAATTTATGCATGTTTGGTTCTGAAAAGAGCGCAGATGAGAGTGTCTGTACATTTCCTTCTATCTGCTTTATTCCCTCCTCAGCAGCACCGAGGAGTATGTTCAAACATCAAACTTTGGCGGATAAGCAAAGTGAGAGATACTGCGGTGCGGAACACCTAAAAGTATGAGATTCCATTGCTCGCAACCTCACTTCTGTCTCTACGTTCCCTCTCTTAGTACATTATGGTTTTCAATTCGTAGTGAAGACGAAAACATACACATTATCATGAAGAAGTTGAGAGCATAGAGAAGAACGTATCGTACGATTATATGTGCTGAGTTTACATCAAATTAAATAGGCTCCACATTACGTTCAAGCAAGTCCCGTTAAAACACTGCTAATTCGGCTCCAACGACAAAATGTCGAAATTAATAATTGAAAACGGCTCTCGGTTTCTTTGAAAAGTGTTCTCTCTAAGCTACCTGCGAAGTTTTCAGTTGACTAGATAACACTATACAATGGGTTTATGTGACTGTGCAATTTGAGTTTAGTTATATCGTTAGACGGCGATGGTCGAGACAGAATACAAAACCAAACAAATTGGGTGATAGTTGCCTCTAAAGAATGCCTTAGAAAGTCATAATAGTTCTTCGGATCTAGTTATCAGACGGGTCCATCACACTACCTACAAAGCTTATCACTGCTGGAATGTCTGAAAGTTTTGCAACAGTTTACAATGTTTATTAACTTGTTCAGTGCATTCTCAGCTTCGAAAGTCTTGCTTTTGACTTCAAAAATCGCAAGTTTTGAGGTTGATAACATTCTGATTGATTGATCCTATCGAGGAAGCCTCAGTGAACAGCCGTTGGTATCAGTTATTATCACTATAAAGACACCCAGCTTGATGGTGATGCACGTTACGGATTGCGTATTTTTCCAATTGTTGTAGTATCACGAAACCAACAACCAAAAATCTTGCCTTGAGAAAGACCACCCAAGGTAGTCAAAACGTTGGCGCATTACATCTACCAGCAACGCTGTTATTAACATTGTATCATTCACAATTAAGAATTGTTTGTTGATTTATACGGCTTTACTCGGCATACTGTTTTGCTAACGTCAATTGGTTTGAAACGCTGAGGTTGTTCTTTAGACCATATACATGGCATCATTGGTCACATTGATGGCATCACTGTGGGTATACAGTTCGCTGTGATCTTTAGCTCTGGGTTTGCTATCAGCTTGAACTCCCGACCTCTTTGGCGACCCTGAGATTCTAATTGGAGGTTTCCTTTATCACTTGTCCCCCTTTGAGCGAAGAGCAATTGAAACGCCTAAAGAAGAATAATACCGAGTTGAAACTGCTATAACACCCTTTGTTTCTATGCTAATGGAGCAAAAAATGACTAGTGAAGCGGCGTGCCTCCTTGTAATTTCAACAAAAGCTTTTGGCGTATGATCTACGACTTTCCGTTGCATTTCGTTTTCTGAAGAGACTCATTCCCGGAACGGGCACTGTGCACCTAATCTCAGTGATTTTATTCGTTCCAACTGATAGGCAAGCCACATGGCATAGTTCCAAGGTAAAGAACAACTGTTTCGGGTTTTAACAGGTTAATATCAGTGGAATGTTCGCCTGCTTACTAATACCTAAAATCCATCGAAGGAGCTGCGCGTCGGTAGGTTTAGGTCAGTTGCTCCCTGGTCCGTTTACCTAGGGCTTCCCATATTGACAGAACTCATACTGGAGCGTTTTATCAACTGCAATACAGTATACAATAAATAAACAAGTAGTGCAACCGACCAAGACATGCTGTTGTGCGGCATGCTCTGAAAGGCTTCGGGAGTGTAGAGTAAATCCAAATACCATTCAAAGGCACTCATAACCAGAAGCCTGATGGTTTCAAATGACAAAATAGAGATCCAACTGAAGCGAGGTTGGATGTCTGTCAGCATTGAAACATTTCAGAATGCCGTAGGCTTTGTGCTGAAAAATGGTACGTCGGGATTCCGTGGCAGAACGGCAGTTTTGTTCACGATTAACTTGTCTCATTCGTACACGATGTATGATTGCAGTACTTTTATCTCAAATGTGTTTACAATGAAGATGCCATTAGAACCACAATAAAGTGCGGAATCAGCGTAAGATGAGAAAGGATAGAATTTAAGACGAACTCAGTAGGAATATTTTAGTGTTCCAAGACGTTTCGTTGGGGATGCAGTAAGTGTAAAGTTTACATTGTTAGGCGGTTTCTTTTCTTCATTGAAAAAATTTCTTTCGATTACCAAATGTAGACTACATTTGGAAACCAGTGGTTAATAAGTTTTCATTGCATACAGTAATAATTTTTCATCCATTCCAGGCAGCTATCAATTGAAATATCACGAAAATTGGCCACAGGCAAAAAACTTCGTTGGCATTTTAGTTGACGGACCGTTCAGGAAAGTTCAATGGAACCTAGAAAAGACCAGTGGAATCTCAGCCGAATTCCCCTACTTATTTGCATTTCTGTAACTTCTACTCTATCATGCCTAAACAAAGACCTAAACCTGGAATTTGACACATGGACGTTAATGATTCCAGTGTGGCTTTGGTTTGCTTATGATATGATCAGTACCATACAAGAGTGTATAACGTTTATTAATCGCGGATTGTATACGGTTTCTAATCTACGTCGCAGTCACTGGGCAAAATCATTATTAGCCTTAGGGCATTTGTTTGCTTTGTGCTTTTGCATTCTCTTATGTGCCAAAATTGAACAAGACAACCTAAAGTATATTCATGCTTTTATTCCCCTATTCCTTTTCTGTGTGGTTGATGTCACATCCTTTTACATTTTTCGAAATGTACGGCAACCCCAACTAGACGACCTTATCGGAGTGAACATCATCACTTTCGTTCTGATCAGCTTGCGTTTGGATAAGGATATTTTGATTTCATGGGCAGTGGTATTTGTTCCGCTATGGATAGAATTGATTTTGCTTTTCATGCTTCTTTTGTATGGGTGCATTTTGGTGATTGATAGTCTCTTGTCTAAAAATACCGATCCGAACGTCACTCTTTTGAGACAGTCCACAGTTGGGTATGCCATCTCAGTTTCGTGCTATCTAATTTTTATGGTTCTTTTAACGCAAGATCTTGATAATCACATGGTTATTCCCGTGAGCTATATAAACCTTCCCCTCCTGGCATGTTTAATCACCATTATCCTGGTCGATTTTATTGTTCCTTCACCTGAAAGTTATTTTTCACTGGCGAACTGTAACGCAAAAGAAACTGTCGTGGAGAATACCGAAGCAATAAAGTGAGTATCTGTGATTGCGATTTGAAGCGGTAGGTGCCCTGATGTTCTGTGATTCTAAGACATTTAATGGATGGAGCCTTTGCAATCAAATTAGTGACGTTTAATTTGTTCGTAGAACTGATATAATCGGTAGGCTTGTGATTCCCGATTGAACGGAAATAGTTCTAGTGGAATAGATTACAGTGTTCCTATCGAGTGACTTCGATTAACTACCGCGTTGATTAGAACTCTTCATAATTAACGTTTCCAGACTCTGATAATGGCTGAACACCGAAATATGTGACGAGGAATTACCAGCGGAAATAATCACGATATTATTCTACGCATTTCCAGATTTCTAACGTTGTCTGTTTACAGGCAGAATCTAAGCACATATTTATTTTTAATCTTGTCGTCCTGGTAGCCGTTTATCGTACGTTTATAAAGGCCTCGTCCTTTTTCTTTCATCGACAATCATTCCGTTAATTGTTTATATTTTTGTACTAAAATATTTATTCTCGTTATTGAAATAGTCTCAGTGACGTGTGATAATCATGCCAGGATTCCGCAAGTTATCGATTATTTTTGTGTACCATTGTTTATAATAGCAATGGCATAAACCCTTAACTTTTTCCATGAGTACCGATTGCTTTCAAGTTTGCAATCATGGGATGGAAAGCTCCCATAGTGCGTAAGTTTACGATGATTAAAGTAGTTTGTGAAAAAATTCAGAAACTTGAAAAACCTCTTCGGACTGCCGAAAAGAGGACAACAAATAGCAACTTTATCATCACGCATAAACTGACGACTAAACGACGATACATCGAAATTAATGTTGGACTAACTTATTTCGTCTTGTATTGTTTTGTATATCAAGTTGGTGGTGTAAATATCTGTTTTGTAATTTATGACCATGATTAACGTTTTTGACTTTGAGAACAACACAACGTGGCGAACAAGCTCGTTTTCAGTTATTCGTATTCATGCCAATACATAACATTAAATATAGTTTGGAGATGGTTCAAGGAAAATTATCGGTTGTGAACTGATGTGAATGCAAACCAATAATTTTCCTTGAACCATCTCCAAACCATATTTAATGTTATGTATTGGCGTGAATACGAATAACTGAAAACGAGCTTGTTCGCCACGTTGTGTTGTTCTCAATGTGTTCCGTGGGATTTTTCAAACTTTTTTGACTTTCTGTTTTCCAGTGGTTGATAGTTCAGTACGCTAATGCAAACTCGTTTCGTTTATTCATTTTCCCGAAGCCCACAAACTCCGATTGCTGTGGCCTAATCGAGTGGCGACTTTGATAAATCTGCGTGCGACAGGGGGATCAGAACCAAGAGTTACGTGGCCCTCAGCGCATAAGAAGCTGATTTTATCGACGCCTGCATTGGTGACTTCTAATGTGTCGAACGCATAATATCTTATCCTAATCTGATTAGAGTAAAAATATTGTGTATGCTTTCACTTGGAACGGTCGGCATGCATGTGAATCAGTTGTATTTATTTTTCGATAGTTGTAATTGTGTTAACGAAATTGGTCCATTATTCTTTTTCGGAATGCGATTATTATTCGGAATGCGATTATTAATCGCATGCTTGTATTTGATTTTTCTATACCCTTTATTTGGCGTATTCTGATCTGTTGTGATTCGAAACACTGAAACACCCAAGCCAAAAGCAAAACTTTTTCCCCGAAAAAAGCTGCTTCGATAAGCTGAATGTTTGACCACCCCCCCATTGTGTCTCATCAAATCATGCACAGCACATTATCTGGGATAAATCCGTTTTACATTTTCGATCAATATTCTGGTCCCGCAAAGCCCACTGCGGACAACAAAAACAAAGTCTTCTGAGGCTTTGCTATTATTTTAAATAGGAAATGTTTCTCGTAAATTTGTTCTCAATGAAAGTTTATCATCTTTGGTTGTGCGAATCCCCTAGTCACGTTTGTCTACACAACAGTCAAAAACATCCCCTCAAAATCAGCACATGCGAGTTGTTCAATAGGTGTTTGACTTAGTATTTCAGGAATGTAAGTCATTCAAATAAAATTTGGCAATTTTTGTTCCTGGTGTCATTATTATTATTTCAGAAAAATATGAATAGTGGGATACTCATAAATGTCCTAGTGGAAGGAAATGTGCATTGAGGGTTAAAATGTTTGAGAATAAAAAGAGGCGCGGCGTGCATATGTTCTATACAGCTATCTTTGTTCGGTCTTTTACAATTCATTAAATGCACCATTTGATTAAAGGTTTAATCATAGTTTGTGAATGAAAAGCACGTTACATGTTATCACTGATACGGACAGAGAAATTCACGTGCTTTCCAAAGGTTTAGGACTTCTGACGATAATGGACACATGTGGTAGAAACCGTGGAAGCACTATGCAATTGCTTCGCTGCTCTTAAACCTATGGCCGTGCAAAATCAGCAACTGATCGATACTAAATCTCACCAAACTGAGGACAGACTTCTTGCTACCGTAACGGCAAAGGCTTTCAATCCACAATCATTCATCCTGGGTTGGCGTTCCAGCCCGGTGTGGTGAGATATACACTATTGCTAATTTTCAACAGAGATGAAAAACTCTACAGTGTTTCCACGGTTTTTCTAATGTTAGACTGAGCGCTGTTATCGCATGATGAATAATCTTGGGTACTATATATTTTACTGCTAGCATTCATGTGTCATACATAATGATTTTTATTTTGGCATTTACACATTTCTTAAGAAATGTGGAGTTGTTTTATACATATATATAATATATATATATAATCAATTCCACATAGTACTTAAGAACTGAAAATGTACAGATTAAAAGAACTAAATTTTGATTTGTTCAATGAAAGGTAACAAGGATCAGAAAGTAGTCCAAAGATTTTGGTGAAGATGCCTCCGAGGATAGAGATTTCATGGATAGTGAGAAATGCTTTGCCTTTTTCTCATCAACAGATGAATGATGCGTTTTGGTATTGGATCTGCAACGATCCGCTTAAAAGTCAGACTTTCCTAGCACTGGGCTGTTTAGGATGACGGCCATTAAACAACGGAAAATATAGTTTCATGCAAACTATTATTCCAATGCGGCTCAGTATTTAACCTGCTTTATTTATCGGGACGATATCTTATCAGGGAAAATACAGTAACAAGGACATCCATCCAGAAAGCAGATTGTGAGTTCAACTGCTTACTTTCCCATCGACTTTTGGGTGTGAAAAAGCCGAGTGGATTTACCTTAATACTTGAAAATATTCCCTTGAATTTAGTGATATCAGCACGATTGCAGACTGTGGGGCACGAACGTGTCATTCAAACTAATGGAAAACAGAAGCAGATCTATCATTCGGAACAGTCATAGAAACGGGAAGTAGACTTTTAAATGACCGGCTCACTGGTCTACTCCAAATTTGTTGATCGAAGTATTTGGGGATACTTATGTCTATCTCGGAGTGATGAATATTTTTGCTGAAATAATGAACTAGCCAGGAAGGGAATTATTTTGCAACCCTAAAATATCACATACAAAACACATCTGAAACCCAAAAGTCAGTCAAAAACGGAAAAAATAGAGGAAGAAGTCACAACTGGGTGAGCTCGTTTTACATCCAGCAAATTTTAGTGAGCATCTATGGGAAGTTACGGCATGTGGTTGGTATCATTTGAAGAAAACTGTTTTGGTAATTTTGATGCAGTCATCTTTATTCAGAACCATTGGGTAAAACGGTTTTTGAATCTGTTGAGCTGGTGGCTCCAGGAATCCCGTCGAATTCCATGAATATTTTATCATGGAGTATCAAATGGTAATTCCACAAAGAGGGCATGATTTTTATCATAGAACTAGATCCGACCGAAATGCAGTATTTTAGTGTTGTTGAATATTCTGTGCGGGCATCTGCCATTTAACGGATACACTGCAGAATTTTCAAAGCGTGAGTTTGATTACTAAGGCAGGGGATCCGTTAGTGATTGTTTGAGCATGACAGACAATTAGTTGACACATTTTTCATTACTCTAAACAAGCCTTTCCATAGATTTTCGCTGCCTGTTTATAGATCGAAGATATTATTCGTCGATGTTAATTCGTAAACTTCGCAGACAAGCCACTAACGGATTTTTTTGTGTCTAGGTGACGACCGATCATGAAACAAAGTTCTACGAGATTAGAATTATCTCGACTGTTTATTAATCACTGATGTGTGTTTGAAGAAGATCAACCAAAGTGATAGGTGTTGGGTAGACGCGAACCTGAATTGCAAGTATTTCAAGATAATTAATCAACAGTATAAATGTCCAGGCAAGAGTAAGCGCTTGATTGAGTGCAACAATGATAAGGTTCAGGAACAATTTACAGTAGCATATCCAAATTAGTTTAGGGTGAATAAAGAATGTCCTTGTATATGGTGTATTTAGAAGTGCACATTAAAATGTTCGGCTGAAAGATTTTTTAAATTTACGGTTTACCCAAGAGTGAAGAGTCTCTCACCTCGACAGGATTCGAACCCGCCCGTGAACACAACTTGTATATTTGTGTGCTGTGTCTACTAGCTGAGCTGTAAGGTCAAGCAGAACGGTGTTTGAAAATCTTACTTAAGGTGCGATAGTTATCCGCAAAAAATAAGTACACACATGCCATCCGTCAGGGTGAACTCAGTTTGGTGTAAGTATTCAGCAAAATTGTCCCCGAGAGAAATAATAACCACCACGGGAAAATTTCCCTGAACCAGTTTTCATCAAAACCTCGGAAAGGTTACCTGTATTAACCGATACGTTAGTTCACTATTACTTTCAGGGACAGCGCTGTTTTCGTGAATCATGTTCCCATTCACGTAGATGTTGGTATTAATTTAAGAAAAGAGCAGCCAATCTGCAAATACATTAACCCGGTTAGTCGTTCTCAGGGGTGATGCTCAATCCAATCGTTGCGCTACTCCCACCAAAGGCGGCTTCATTTTTCGCGATAGGGTTATTACCAACCACCCTGATTTATTTCCCCTGAAACTGCGTGCTCCAATTTCAAGTAGTGTACATTGTCTGCTTCTGTTAAGGCCCAAGATATAATCTAGGTCAGCTTTCCATTTCTTCAGACGAACAAAAATCAAATCCGAGTTCGCCTCCGTAACTTCTCGAACAACAACCTTATTCTTCTTCAGAAATCTCTTTCACTTGCATCTGTCTGTTTCTCTTTTGAACCCATGCTCAATGACAATGTCAAACTTTTCACAGAGACGACCAACGCAATCTTTGATATCTGATGTCCTTTAGAAACACTGTTCGTCTCAAATGGATGTATCTCCACCCAGAAACAGAAATCTCTAAGACGACGTAAGAAGCACTTCTACAAATCCCGTAATAACTCAAGCCTGCGGTATACATCCACCCTAATAAAAGCTGAAATCAGACGCAGTCATTCGACTGTTGCGTGGGAAGAAGAAGAAGCATACGAAAACTCCTGCGGATAACCACAGCATCAATCATGCTTTTATCCATCGTTCCACTTATACCCCGGTCATATTTGGACAGGGTACTGATATGACAGTTACCAATGTTTCTAGGGAAGAGGTGTTCGACCTTCTTCGCGCCACTAAAATTACCACAGGGATCGGTCCTGACAATGTTTTCAGCTCTTTTAAGGCATGGTGCTGTGGCTCTGGAAGGTGCATTCACTTCTTGGCTTAACTCATCATTAAGCTTGTTTTCCATTCCTGACTGTTTGAGACTCGTCACTATCATGCCCATCCCAAAATCTAGCAGTTCTACTGCTTTAGCAAAACACTTTCGCCCCGTCGCCTTAACATCTTATGGTCTTAAACTGACCGAGCGTGCTATACTTAAGCGCCTGTGTTCTTCCATGCATCCTCCTGACCACCGTTTTCAGTCTGCCTATAAATCTAACAGGTCCACTATAGACGCTGTCGCCTCCCTCACTCACCACATTTGTAAGTGCTCAAATGCATCAATGAAATCTGTGTGTTGAGCCTTTCTAAACTATTCGTCGGCACTCAATTCGGTCCTATGGTCTCTTCCACTTCACAAACTGCAAACATTTGGCTGTCCAACGCCTTTATTAGCATGGCTGTCTGATTGCTTTACTAACCAAACCCAGTGCACACGAATGGACGGTAAAACTTCAAAACCGTTGATTAACAACTCTGAAGTGCTTCAGGGTGCTGTTCTATCACCGTAGCTCTTCGCTACTTACATCAGCGACTTATCTACCAGCTTCCCTTTTCATCCCCTTAAGTATGTTGATGATGTTGCTCTCTCTCAGTCCGTTTCGAACAAAGATTTCCAACAACCTATCTTCTGTTTACGATTGCTCTGCACGAGCTGGTTTAAATCTCAACACATCTAAATGTTTCGAATGTCTGTTCTCACTCTCTATCTCGGTCAGCCTACCCATCCGAAACATCTTCGGTCAACTCGAAAACTCTTACCAGGGTTGATTCTGTGAAATATCTAGGAATTACCATTGATGCAAATTTGGAGTGTACTTTTCATATTTCCACGTGTGTAAATAATCCTTGAAGGTTGTCATTTTAAATCAGGAAGCTTCGGCCCTACGATGTGAAACAAAGATTTGTATACCAGTGTGTTTCTCCAACCCTTCTTTACTGTTCTCCTATTAATTTTCCAGGTCTATTCAGAAAAGACTTTAAAATTCTTCACCGGGGACTATCAATTATTAGCCGTGTCTTTCATACCACTAACTGAGTTGTTCTTCAATCTGTGTGATTAGCACTTAACAGTATGTGAGAAATTTGCTCACAAAATTCTTTCAGATCCCACGCATCCTCTGCACAGCGATCTTTCAAAGTGCCTCTTCCATGTTCCCCTCTAGAATCAATATCTATAGGAACTCCACTGTCCCATATTCAGCAGGAATTTTGACAGACCGTGACCGTTTTACCTGAATTCCTGAGCAATCTATCATCATGTGTTCTGGTTATTCATCGGCGAATTTTTATTTCATTTTTAGGAGGTGATGAGTGCATTTTTATTTGATTTATTTTTTCCCTATTTCATTTTTACCTTCACATTTTTTGACTAAAATGCGACATTATTTATTCTACGCAAAAGCTTATACAATACAATGCAATTCTATCAATTACGCTTATATTTAGAACTGTTGGAGCTATTCGAGCTCCATTGCTACCCACCTGGTGAAAGTCGGTCACTCGGTTGACATCCGCTGGCTTTTAAGCTAGTCTACCATGTCTCCATCTCGGATCCAAAGCGATTGGGGTTCGAGTGCTGACAAGCACCCTCTTGAGGATAGCATTATGCGGGTAACAAAAATTGATCTAAGCATTGCAACCGCAGTGGACGAAATCCGAAGTCACTAGGGATAAGAGCCGAGTTACAAAATGGATACCGTCTATTAAGTGACTCTGTCACTTATGCTTGATGAAGATTGACTCGCCTGCTCATTGGCCACTCTGTTACCTCTGAGGGACTAAATAAAGGTTTAAAATTCCTGACAAGCCTTTCAAGTTTTCATCATCTCAGATCGCATTAGCTTCAGAATGAAATCACCGAGAAACTTCCCCGGAACCCTTCTTGCGATTACGAAAACGAACCTTTCTGAAGATCTTCACCAACGAATTTGCCAAAGTTCTATTTATGAACTTTTGCACAAGAAGAACCGTAATTAGTTAGGGCTGATACATTCTCACAGTGCTGAGTTGTTAACCAAATAAGTGAAACTGAATGGAATTAGGATCGGTTGTTCTGGCGGTGTAACAGTTGAGATCGCCCAGTTGGGCTTTCTTCATTCACGTCTAAATCATGATCCTGTTAAGCTATGAGAAATTCACTTATCTGTCGCAGGTGCCATGCTGGATATTTTGTCATGTGTGATTATACGAAACCGGAAAACTGCGGTTACTATTTGACCTTGCACTGAGTTGAAAAACTTCCTGTTCGTTATAAAAATGTTTTTTGTTCCCTTTTGAAAGGTTATTAGCATCAGCTTTGTCGATAACTAGATGGAAAGGCTTCAACGGAACCTCTTAGTTTGCCTGTGTCCGTGTATGCATTCAGACATTGCCTGCAGTCTATATTTGGGACGGAATAATTTGGAAGTCTTGATTCCGGTAAGTCGAATCGATTTGTGATTGAACTCTCCGTCATAGTTCTGCTTTACATCAGTCGTAATGTTAACTTGGCTTCACAACGAGCCAGACAATACTGGTGGACAAAGGACTCTGAGCTTCTAACAGCTGATTCTAGAACAGAGTTGTACTGATCCCCTAATACAAAGATTTTAGCCACGAAAAATAACAGAACTTGTTAGAAAACTTTCGAACAAAATATAGGCATTTGGGGTGCTTATATTTGACAGTTTAGTGCTTGTATAATGGAGACACCACGTCTTATTGCTTCTCTAAGCTTCAGCAATGCGGCAAAATGCGATGAACAAACTAACTATCCGTGAGTGACCCAATAACTGCTTGTAAATTTTCATGTCTGTCCCCACACCAGGCAAGTTGTTTTGTTCTATTTTTGGTGGAAAAAAATCATTTTTCTCTACAAAAGACTGCAGCTATCTTACCGAAAAGGAAGGAGGATTGGATACGTTTAACCGAGCCAACGGTGGCAGTAAAGTCTAGCAGTTCATGAAGGATTGTGTTTCGTCGCTGGACTTCACAGTTGGGGATCTAATTGTGCCTCGTGCTAACTATCAAGCCTAAAAAGGATTTCCATACTTTTTTAAGTTAAATTCCGTCCATATTATAGTACTATAGAGGTAATACAGGAATCCGTGTATTCCGGTTTGTGATATAATTTGAATACAAAAAGTTGGGCGCATATTCTTTTCATAGTTGGGTGTATCTATTTGGCATAAGCTTTTAGAATAGAAACAACCTGGAAATGCCAGCTAATGATTCTGCGCATGCTGCTATTTAACGTTGCGTACAGAAGTACTGAAAAGTTTTCCTTTCGTTGCTGTGACCACTGCGTTTGGCTTAAAATACCACTCACCCATAATGGTCATGTTGGTGTGCAGAGCAAGGGGAGTCAGTAATACGAAATAGACTGTAAATTGCTGGTACACTAAAGCCCTTGGGTAATAAAACTTCAGCTAATTGCTTGACGGCAATTAGGGTGAGACATAGTTAAAACATCCTATCTCTTCATTTCACATTGACGAATACTTACGAAAGGAATGTCGCTCAGTGTAACCCAGTGGCGCAAACTGAGTTCATCATATTTGAACGTATTCATCAGTCTGACCCCAAACCCACA
Organism: Fasciolopsis buskii; assembly: GCA_008360955.1. NCBI lineage: Eukaryota > Metazoa > Platyhelminthes > Trematoda > Plagiorchiida > Fasciolidae > Fasciolopsis > Fasciolopsis buskii. Next base: position 8,525 of record LUCM01008270.1, on the reverse strand, counting down.
ATAAATAGGTTTTATTTCTGGCAACTCGCAACCCCTTGCCATGCGTGTCGTTCGGAGCAATAATAAATATATTTATATGATTACGGGGAATGAAGTGTTCACTCTATTTACGGCCAGCATGTCTGGAGACTTCAAACATCTAACTTCAAGAATCCCATAAGAAAATCATCTGTGCATCTACTTTATGGAGCGAAACCTCTATAATCGTGTATTGTATATTGAGCTTCTCTGAAAATTGATCATTCTATGATTATTTTTTAATCTGTGATTTACACGGGCGGACATTGGAACTCACGCGCAAATAAATGGGTGAACAAGCAACCCTAGGCCAAACAGTCTGAAGCTACAGGATGAACTTGTTTCGTGCTCTGACGTTACAAGAACTATTTCTGAATAACAGTAAAACAGAGGTAATTCTTTTAGTTTTTCTGCTTTCAGATTTCTGCAAGTAACTGGAGATTTGAAATTTTTTAGACAATGCCATGCAATCAAATTGCATGCCCAGAAAACCGTTCAATTGTATACTACAGTACGTTTTCACTCAACTACAGGTGTGTACCTTGCAAGGTTTCGAGTGCATTCAACTTTTGTTTACCTTTTCATGTTAAACTCGCACTTCCTGGGGATCTCGGGCTAGAGTTCAAGAATTTCCACAACGCGAAGGTAATAAAATGTGGAAAACTGCTTCGAAATTTTATCTGAGAACAAAACAGTGCACTCATAAAAATATTGCAAACCACTTGCATACTTGTGTCAATAACAAAATCGAAGGTCATACTGAAAGTTTGTGAAGCAAGCCTTTAAGGGCATATCGGTGTACGGGCGGAGAATACGAAATAACTATGAAGCACGATTCGTATACATATAAATATATATATTTATATTAATAAGTCATCGACTTGAAAGCAAGCACGGTGCCAACGCAACAAGAAAAAACCGAATTATGCGGAAAGTATATACGAAGGGGGACATAATAATGATGAACAGTAAGGAAATTGTTTTTGTGTTTTCACCATACACATTTTTGCGGTTTTCTCGTCATTTTCGGTGTTAACCTAAAGGAGACGAGTTCTACAAACAGGACACAATATTCGTGCCACTGTCTTCTGAACGTCTCCAACCAACAACAATCCACACCTCTTGAGCCCCAACCGGGAACACAGGAAGCACCAACCGAGGCCAAAGCCGAAGAAAATTTCTTCATATCTATATGCCAAGTCATAGTCCGTCGGTCATGCCGTTTCTTCTAGCCTTGCCCATCACGTGCAAAAAGAGTAGTAAAAGGTAGACAATGGACAGTCATACACAATACATGTCCCAACTATCAAATGCGACGCGCATAACGGTTACTTCAGTCAGAGGACGACTGTTTGGACCCAACACACGACGATGCACCTCGTCATTGCCTACCCGATGTTTCCACCAGACTCGAGCAATGCTTTGGAGGTGTCTGTAGCTGAATACGGACAGGCCGGGTCTCGCAACCGCAGAGGAAAACACTACGAACTGTAGTATTGTGCACCATTTCCTTAAGGGAAAGCGGGATGACATAGGGATACCACACGTGTTGCAGTTTCGCGAATGCTGCTCCGGTTTTCGCAATTCCTGATGTGACCTCTTCCCCAACACCTTTGCCAGGCGTGGTCAGATACCCGAGGTGCTTGAAGCTATTGACTACTTCAAGCCAATCACCACAAAGGGCGAGTGCATGTACAGGCTGCTGTCAGTCTTGTGAGGTATGTTGCATTTTGATGGTGCAAAGCACATGCCGTACCTAGTTAACTCAATCGCCATGCGGTCCAAAAAGCGTTGGAATGCTTTTGCATAGTCAAACAGTAACGAGACGTCGACAGCACTCCCTAAGGCATAAGCGCTTTTTCATCGAAGGATTTCTGCTCAATTTTTGACGTTATCGGGTTGGGGATAATATTCCTTTGGTCGCCACAGTCGCTACGCAAACCCTTTTGCAGAAGGGCACAAATATCAGTTGTCTTTATGAGGAGGTTATGTTTTCGGAATACCAGTTCTTCGTGAACAAAACTTGAATTCCTTCGACCTGTTCTATTCTCTCATCTTGGGAGACAGACCAGGGTATCCCGGCGATGTATGACGTCCTAAGGCTCGCAGTTCCCTGAGTATCTCCGGCTTTAGTTGGTGGATCTGTTGTGACAGGCTATCGTTCGCTTGCCGGAATAGCTTCGGGAGGGACTGAACGCAAAGGGTCAACTCATTGAGCCGGCAGAATGCAAGGCGTTCTTGATAAGCGGCAGCGCTCATTAATGTCTTGAGTCGGACGCAGTCCTAGCTTTTCAACTATTGCGCTCCGAAACCTTGATAGGCGAATCGGATCAGACAGCTTGTCGTAATCTAACCGGCGTCGCACTATGCGTTTGAGCGCTCACCAATGCACATGGACAGCTTACTGCATAGAAGTGCGTGATTGGAGTCGAGGGGAGTGCTCCAATACGACTGGCAGTCTTGTGGACACCTCCACCATCTGTAGCTAATAGCGATGTGATCGGTTTAGGTGCAATGCTGATTCGAACAGGGTTGTCGCCAGGTGGCGTATTTGCAATTAGAACGCCTGAAGCGCGTAATAGGAAGGAACAATTGATGGGCACTGCACAAATTCAACATGTCTATCTTTTTCACAGCAACAGAACTCGATACCAAAGCGACCTCCTAAATGCACATCGTTGGAGGATAGCTGAGCAAAATGAATGCGGACTATCGTTTTTTGTCTGTTGGTCAGCGTTTAGCAGTCTCAGAATGATGGCGCTAATGACTTGGGCGGAACCGATCACTTTCTTGCTAAAATCTTAGCAGTCAAAGATATTACCATTTGGTTCGCAAACAACGTTACTAAATCACACAGTTCACACGGGATATACCTATTTGTACATTCTAAAACTACATCTTTATTCAAACCCAGGCAACTTACCGACAACCAGATGCTACTTGAATGATGAAACAAGTTGAGGCATTAGTCGATTTAACGAAGATAAACGCGCAAGCCCTTCTGCATCGAGAATCAGTACCGCAAAAGTGTGAACATATTGCAGAATTTGGTGTACATATTCCAATCACTCCATGAAAAGTAATAGTCGACTGAACTTCTGCTGATAAAGGAAATTTTCCAACAGATCTCCGGACCAGAAAATCAGGCTCTCAATTCCAATTGCGACATTTGTTCTTTCAAGGTTAAAAATCTTAAAATAGAGCGTCTGCCATGATTGTCTCACAAAGTATTCAAGTGAAACAGCATTCAGGATGTTCTAGGCTGCCGGGTTTTTAACTTTCTTTAGTCGAGAATCGTTAATCCCACAGACATTGGGGTTTTCTTTAGGCGATAAATGTATTTGTCCTCCGGTTGGCGCTAACGATACTCTATTATTATTCAGACGTCATCTACAGAGTGGTCGCCAGATTTCGTTACCTAGGTAAATTAGTAGTGTTCCCCAAAACAAGCTGCCTGACTCTGATTGGCAGCGGTCAGATGGAATGGGCCATGCCGCTGAAGTTAAAATTCACAAGTTCACAAAATCCTCCTACTGGTGGTCATTCTTCATTCCACAGCCGTGGCTTCCTTTTGGAAATAACCTACGTTCGTTGTATAGTACGTAGCGGAAATACGGATTACTTATTATCTATGTTGCGACAGTACTTTGATTAATTTCTACCTAGAATTGTCTCGTTCAGCTAGAGTTCGTGAAAAACGAAATGAAATCACGTGACAAGCCGCATTAGAAAGTCAATGATCATTTGAATTGATGAAATTAATCGAACAAAGCCCTTGCATTAGCCTTAATTTTAATCCCAAATATCGAAGCAGATACGGATTTTAACGAAAATAAAATGCATATTATGTGACTTATAAGTATTTTTTCCAAAAATAGCAGCAGCAACAACAGCAGGTATAACACCAAGTGATTATTGTGCATACTGACTCTATCCTAATGGGCGCATCTCAAACAAAGCCAACGCATAAAAACAATCGCAATTCGCGCAAATTACGCAGACATGATTATCGTATGGTATCAGGTGGAAGTAGACTATATGGAAATTTGGAGCCATTCTCTTCTATGGAAGATGCGGATTCGTACTTTAGTGGCTTATCGGCCAGTGTCCTTATTCCCTTGCAGCGGGATTCTTCTGTACATAGCAATGTGGAGTCATCTACAAGGCCGGTAGCCAAAGTCAACGGACCAACAGCAAATCAAACGCCAAAGGATCCGCAAAGGCGAACAATGCGAATAAACTCAACCAGCACACCAGGTGTGCAAAATTCTCCCAAGCCAGTAACTCGACATCATTCTGCCGTTTTCAATAAGTCACTGATCAAAACAGCCTCCGTCGGGGTTAAGCCCGACACGCAACAACTATCAAAATGCTCCTCCACTGCCGTTTCGCAACAATGTAAATCGCAATCAAATGCTCACATTTCAGATGTATGCAGAGGAGGTCGCATGACTGATAATGGTTTTCATAGCTCGGTTTATCCACCGACTGATTCGTTGTACATGATGGATAGTAAAGCTTCGGACCTGACCAATCGCTCGGCTACACTCCTTGATCAGCGTGAAAACAGGAAGGTGATAGTAAAAAATCAAGATGATTTACTAAATTTTTCTCAGGATTTACGCACCGGTGATATGCAGGCGGATGACCGTCCTGATTCACCTTCTCCAAAGGTGATGAAATCTACCCGACGTGAATTGACATCCCGATTATCTGACAAACCACCCACTCCTCCACCGAAACCAAATCTGGTGAAATCATCGAATGCGGCAATACAAAATTCAAGTTTAACCGTTCGATCTCAGTACGCAAATAGTAAGACTGTGAGTCCTACTAACATGAAACAGACATATCATTCACCATCTACGAAACAAAAGAGCTTGACCATTCGTTCCAATTCTGCTCCCCGATCACCAACTATGAAGGATTGTGCCATTCCAAAACCTCTTTCTTATTCAGTCCCCAGTTCTCCGGCAAAACCAAAGCGATCCGGATCCCAGATATCTAGTAGTGACGCTGACCGGCGTGAGAAACCGACCTGTTTATCCCGAATTGAGTATACATTCTATATCAACGACACCGAGGCGTATCAGCGACCGTTCTATGACCGACGAGTAGAGGCCGTTGCACGAGCCAGTCAGTGTAACATTTGCCTGCATAAACCACCGCCGGGGCAAAAACCAATATACTATAAGGGAAATCGTGTACTTCCGGTGACAATTTCCGCTCGTACGATGGTCAGCTTAAAACGTTGCATGGCTCGGCTGGATATTCAGTATCCGTATTTTAATGTAAAAGCTTTCTGCCCACCAGATATGTATTAAAGAGTAATTGATTGGGTGTAATCGGACGGGCTTATGAACAAGTCACTTTGTTTATGCAGAATTTGATCCGTAAAAAACAAAATAACACAATAACCGAACTTTGTGAAACCCATTTTTGACGTGACCTTATCTTTCTCCAAAATCGACGTGATTTTCTTATCAACATGGAAGGAGTCACATTTTACTCTGTCACACAAGTGAAGTGTGGCCGTAAAATGGTTGAATAAAAATGTTTAAATGAATGTAAACGAAGATGTTGAAATAAAACGAGTGTTCGCCACAACCTATCGGTATTCTTTCATTCTTAGCATGAATTTTCTACTGAGTGAGTCACTTCGCCCGCCGACCTAGTTTTGTTTTTTACTTTACTTCTGTCTGTCATCTTGCTGAGTGCTTCTGTAGAAGCACAAGGTGCGACGAAAACATCTCTTAATCATGTAAACGGCCAGTAACTTCGAACCCCTCCCATTCCGCAGACTGAGGCAGTCAGCCACGTCAGGATTTCCTCTTTGGACACGTGGGCACATCAATTGGACTCAAACCTGTAGATAAGATTCTTCCTACTCACTCAAGCCAACTGAATGACATTTCAGCACCAAAATATAGTTATCAAAGACCATAGCGTCTAACTGTCCACCTCCGTGAATCTAAATGAAGGAAAACACCACTGGTGCGCTCTCCAGGTTTGGCAACATTTCTGGTTTTTACCCCACAAAAAGTAGTTAAAAGAGTAGAAGAGTTTATTTCACCGAAGATATGTCCCACTAATTTCCGTTGATTGGTTCCCTTCAAGTCATTTCTGTAGCATCGAAAGGACAGACGTCACCTTTAACATTTTCCCTGTTTAGTATTGATGTAACTCTTACATATGAACAAATGTAATTCGGTAATTCTAACTGGCCGAAACGGGAGCTGGTGGTGCAAGCCTACCGGTAGAAGATTCCTGACTACACTCATGGCTTGCTCTTTTTTCTCTTTTAAGTGGACGACGTTGTGAGACAGCAAACACAACCAGAGCATGCATGTTGTAAAAACTCAGATGGTTGCCCCAGTAGGAAGTCGGAAAATACTACGGAAAGATAATCAGTCGGTACTAAAAATTATTCGAATATGAAATATTTTGATAGGAGAAAACATTCGATATGTAACGATTTGGAATGAAATTTGTGCATTTCGTTCTGCGAAGAATTTAGATCTAAACCATCTCTAGTAGATACCCTTGCGTATAAGGAAATGAAACAAGATATAATAACAAATTTGTGACTAATGAATTGAATGGTTTTTGGAATACTTTCAAATTCGGAAACGTCTTCGGAGTGACTTCACACAGTCTAGTACCTTTTTAATGAAATTTGTCGCCAACGTTGCAGTTTTAATGAATATTTAATCATCATCCGAGCAAATGACTGCATACAGTTGTGTATCTTGGGCAAACCATCACATTTTCCATTGTTATTCATATTAATTGTCGATGAAGACAACGGCGAATTTTTTAAGTGTCTCCTTAAAACCAGTTAGTAATTTGTTTGCATTGGTGCTTCCTTAAATTTTGCTCAGTTATTCTCAATTATCGTTTAGTCAGGTAAATACTGGTAAACAGACCCTCCGGTTGTGCACATCAAATCAATCTGTGGTTTATCAGTAAACTTCCGTGAACGTTCAAAATACCAGGTAGAATGGGCCTTTAGTTGGAGACCTACTTTGAATTGAAATTCAATCCCAACATTGCTAATAAAAACTAGAAACAAACTCAGCGGTTTTAATGAGGTAACTGCACATTCGTGTTTCGGTCATTTAGAAAGCCACGGATTAATTGCGGTATGCTTGTTTGGTGCAACAGGAAATGAAGAACTCCGTTTTACAAAACAGCTTGTAAACAAGGCAAAGTTTCTTGTTCGTAATATCACAGGGTGCCATCACCTATAATGTAGTAGTGGTAACAGCGAAACCGTACCACACGGTGACCGGTTTCCCAGTTGGCTGACGCCACACGCAAAAGCGCATACCAAAGTACTGGAATCTGGACCTGTGTCAAAAATCTAACAGTTTTCTTTAAAATCGGGTTAATAACGTTGTGCTGGTGGATGTTAAGATTTTGTCTCCACCTGAACATCTCGCGGTTGTGTGACACTATCATATTTGGGGCGTGACCCTAGGCGTTTCTTTGGTATGGTTGGCAGCTTGATCAGCCAATACTGAAAGTCAATTCCTCCCGCTCTTCCGCTTTTAACCCTAGCGTTTACGGACGTATTACCACATTTTCGTGGCTTCGACATGCCTCGACAAAACCGTAATAAATGCTCGGATGAACAACTAACCATTCCTCCATATTTGCTTGCCTGGTATTACACTTTTAGCCAGGTTTAGTTCAATTCACTTTCAGAAAAAACCGGGCCACATTGGCTTCTGGCATTGGTGTGTCTGCTCGTTTTGAATCGCATATGTCCTCCGCACAGGTCGGTCATACTTCAAAGCTGAATTGGAAGACGAAAAGATAATAGATTGAAGTAGTATTTAGAAAAAAAGATTTCGAATGGAAGAACAGCACAAGTTACGTCCGCTGTGCTGTCTCGCGACCGGCTAGTGGATGGGTTTCCAGCTCTATCCACTAGGAAGATCTCATTGATGTCAACTTAACAATCTAACTGAATCTAAACCAGCGGGCCCATTGATTAATTTTTTCACGACGCTGATTTTTGGCGCGTTCCATCAAGTGACCACCTCAATCTATCTTGAAATCACCACCAGTCTCACAGAGCAGACCACAGTGAGGCAAAACCTCTGTGGGAAAGCACAAAACATATTCCACTCATTTTAATACTTTTAGATGCTGTGCCTCCACTACAGAACGAACCCTAGGACCATATACCGTAAGCTGCAGGTGAACCAGTGTAAAGTACGAACAAGGTAATCCATCTCCGGAAAAAAAACTAAAGTGAATGTCAGCAGAGGCAGAAGAGATTTCTGATCATGAATAAACCGATAGGAAATAAAAGATTATGGGAAGCCCAGGCATGCACAAGGAAACGCCGAGTCTAGACCTCGAGTGAGTTGGGGGAGTATAATTCCATTCCTATGAGAATTTCGTGGCCTAACGGAAGGTAAGAGATAAGAACTCACAAGTGGTGAGACGATAAGTTTCAAGCTTGATTTGGGGTATGGCGGGTGGGCGGAAAGATGCTG
>LUCM01008266.1:127629-198304 GCA_008360955.1 Fasciolopsis buskii | reverse complement strand
TATTGCCAGAGATCGTGGCTGAGCCCGGGATATCGTGATTCAAATTTTTTGAATAGACAGCTTCAGTGGGTCGTAGTTTCTCCATACTGGACGGGACAGTGTTTCTGAGAAAGAGGATATGGATAGAGCATTGTTGTTAACCATACATATAACTTTGTCTTTGGCAAGCCCGATAGGTACCTACTAGTTGCAGTGGAACTGTACTGTGTATTATACATACTGTACTTACAATCCCACACGACGATTTACTCTTTTGCGCCACCAGCCAGAGCTCCATATATCTGAACGCCAGTTTCTTATTATCCTTGACGCCATAATGACTCAGCAATACGAATAATTATCATCGCAATCATTTTTGAGATCTCTTTCTATCTATCATTGACTACGCATTCTCTTACTGGGACCAAGTCTACCGATTTGACACTAATCTGATCTTGTTATGGCTATTTTTATTAATGCGTCAATCGTAAACACCTAAGCCACTAAGCTGTGTTTGATTTAGATGATCTCTTGTGTCAATCTCTTGCCCAAAGAGAGAGGGCAGACATGATACCATTTAGTCGTTTTTATATATTACCTAAGAACACAACCCGCAGTCTCCATCCAATTGTCCTCAACTAGTAGCGGATCATTGCCTTGCTTCTGCCTTGCCGCCCAAGATATACCTCATTGTTCACTGCTTGGTGCCATTTCTTTCAGCGAGCATATAACTAATATTTCCAGTTTCTGTGCACCATTCAACGTTTCACACCAATTCATCCGATACAACTTCTTCAGAATATCACTTTCTGGCGTTGCATCCATATGTTTCTCTTTTGAATCCCCATTCATGCACATTCAAACTGTTCACAAAGACGGCCGAAGCGAACGGTGATATTTACTGACCCTCAGAAACGTACTGAGACTTTACGTCTGAAGTATAGGCCGCATCCTTCACTCTAGACTGACCACTAATTCCAAATGGATTATAATAAGCATCTGATATACTAAGGTTTTGGCAAAATGTACCTACCGACTTCATTAAAATATTATCCAGTAATAAGGAGAAAAACTGGTTTTCGCAAACTATCTGTCTCTTACATCGAATTAAAAATAACAAACAAGAAAATTGAACGATTACGCCGTCAATTCTAGCGTTACACAGTAGGAATGTATCAAGCAGTAGACACCATTCACACGGCCATGTTTAACTGAATGTAAGAACTGTCACTACAAGCGAAACTTGGAAATGCCTTCTTCGCTCAATCGATGACAAACCAGCGATCAATGCAATTACAACCACCGTGTTCATCATTATGTTCTAGCAAGCTTCCATGCCATGCTGAACAACGCTATTTCGTGGCAGACAGTTAACGTTGGGTTTCTTCGCCGTCACTGGGACACGTAGTACGGAGTACAGTCATAATTCATAACATGCACTAATATACAAGGCAGAGAACCGGAATGGACTTTTTGAGGGGAAACCTTAAGTAAGCTGCACCTGTCTCCAATGCAGTTGCGTGCTCCGTGAGTACTACGTACTCCTTAGTCTCCTGAGACATCATAAGTTGATGCTTTCTCTCTGACCTTGTTCCGGCAGCTCTCGGCTCTTGGCACATTGGAACAGCGGACTCGTCCAAGCCTAAAATGGAGTTTTCAGCATCTCTTACTTATTGGAACGAAGGAAAAACCTGCTCTTAGTTGAGGAACTCCACCGTGTCATTATTCTGGGGGACAGAATGCGTAGCACGTTAAAAAATTATATGTACCCATTTGTCAACGGGAATCGCGGGAATGACTCGCCGATCAAAACAACTTGAATAGTAAACGCACCAACGTATATATTGATATTCCTGTACAGACTAACTAACTGAAGTTATTTCATCCTGTCAGCGGGAACGAGCCCTTTCAAGCGGAGCATTACACCTTCAGACCCAGCGATAGCTCACCAGTTCAGTTTGAGACAAGACAGCTGTAATCAGTGGAAGACAGCAATTTGAAAGCTAAAATTAAGTCTCGGGGAAAACCCTTAATTTTGGTTAGCGGCTGATATTGCAGGTACATAAGGGTTTGGAGGAGATACACCCATACATTATGTTTAGGCAACCTGCTGAGTATAGAAACCGAAGAAATAACGGGATGATGGGGGAGACCCGCGTTGGATTAAATGTGGATGCAAAGGTTTTCCGCGACAGAATGGCATGAGGAGGCTATCGCTTAATACGCATTGTTTTCACTAGGGTCAATAAGTTTTGCTGGCATCAGCAAATTTGAAGCCTTACTGGATAAGAAATTATTCCTGGCAGTAGAGAGCTAGAACGCACCGGTTTGTGAAACAATTCATGCCTTGAAAAAAATTTTCAGAGTGATATTATGACGTAGTGGAACACAAAATACCTGCTTTCTTTTCTCAGTGGATCTGACACCTTGCCGTTCAGAAAGCAAAGGACATACGTGGTGCTGGAAGCTGCGGGCATCGGGCGGTAATACAACAATCTGGCCGGAAGTCAAATTTTCGTGCTGTGCACGGTGTACAGAACTGAAATTAAAGTTATCTATTACTTTCTCATTTTGGATGATACAGGAATTCTTCAGCCGACCAGATTGGAGTCAGGAAACAAAACCGACAGTGGTAAGTAGCAAACGTTGCGCATTTCATTGCAAGAACTCTGGACGCTCTGGACGCCTGGAACCCCGATGAAGTCACTATAGTCTCGCAGAACCTGTTATTCAAGCATCATAAGATCCAGTGAAGTCTCACTAAAAGAACCTGGACGATCAGGCGTCTTTTTGTATAGTCCTTTAATCTAACAGGAACTGGAATTGGAACTTGAACCTGAACTGAACTGAACTCAAGGTCGACTGATCGAGGGTGGGTTTTCGAACACTCGTGATATTCTCGTGTGTGCATTTTCTGTGTTCAGCAAAATGACTGATGTCTTATCGAGACCCAAATCAATCCCACTAAATAACGTGGGGTTGAATCAACCCATTCCACAGGGGAGAATAGATTTGCGCCGTCTGGAAGCTGCTCGCAATAACCGGCAGCTCCAGTTGAAAACATGGGAAGAATATGACCGAAAGATGCGTTCTCTAGACAAGAAAAAACAGCAGCAAAAACAAGAATCCAAGTCGAAAAGGGTGTTATTCCAAAAGCAATACGTTCTTCTTGACGCCACCTTGAATAATGATATAGATGAAGGTAAGTATTATTTTGGTTATTTTGGAATGCTGCAAGTAGTTATTGGTAAAGACTACTTTATCTGAATGCATCATTAATTTGATTTAAAATTTTTCATCCGAAAAATTTATTTGTGATCATTTTATCCTATCAATGAGATCAGAAACTCGCTAGCAAGTCCGTTTCTTAAATTTAGCTGTCGGTACCCGCATGCAATGAGGATTCGTATACAGATTTAGCAACCAAAAAAACAAAATTATAATAACCGCAAATAGAAATGTAAGGGGAGTATACCAGAATATTGATTTCAGCACTTTACAAATTTTTGAATGCAGTTTATTACCACTAACTGAGTTTAGACCACTTCAATTCAGTCCAGATCTAAGAGCTTCCTCCTTTCTGAACAGGCTGAAGCCAGATTTCTTGATTTCCGGCTTTGAATTTCTGTCTTGATTCTAAAACGAAGCAACTGAACTGACATAGGAAAATGTTGGTGAACAGTGATGAAACCAACACGTACTTAACTATTTTAGTATGGGCAAAATTGTGAAAGTCGCTGAAATGTTTATATTTTTGATCGATGTAGTGTGTAAAAAATGTGGCAATGATGGTGGTCCTACCTAATTAGCACCAGTTTACTCTCAATTCTACATGTTATGTACAGTTTAGTGTAACTTAATGAAACAAAACCGCAGCGCTCAGGGGACTGTCAACCGTGATCCTTGAACGCACGAATTTAGCATTTACCATTAAACTTCTATTACTATAGCAATGGCTTTCACTAAACACAAAAATCTCATGCCCAAATTTCTAGATCCAAATTTTTCATAAATTCCGGCATTTCCGTGGAATGTGCAAAGGGTGCAGTACGATTAACTTGTTCGGAATGACTATATTTTAAAACCCGTAATTACACACGCAAATCTGGGTGCAAGTAAACCACGTAAGCATAAACAGTAAATGTATAGATGTGCATGCTTGCATATGTGCAGGAAATGGGAGCGGAAACTGAACTAGGATGAAGGTATATATAGCTAAATAAACATTGTATGATTGAACTTAATCAGAAGTAGAAAGTTCTGTCTATATGCCGATAAAAATACGTGTGAGGATGAATAAATATATAAAGATGCGAGAAGGACTCTAAAAATTGCATCTGTTAGCACCTTTGTAACACCCAATAGTGCTGGCCAATGTAGTGGTCAGCTGTGCATTCGGTAATGCTTGTACAGCGAATTTTTTTAGTCGCATTTGATTTAGGCCCTGAAAGTTGAATATATTTTTGCGTCATTACTGCAATTAACGGCGCAGTGAAACGCTAAAAGTTTTGTTTATCAACAGCTTCTAGTAGTCAGCGTCAAGCTAAAAGAATCACCAATTACCAAGCAGCAAAGTTTGTTTTTCCAGAAACCACACTTCTTACTGAAAAAACCAAAAACGTAAGCGCACCAAAATCTGTTCGAAGAAGGCTCACAATAGATTTTCAGAAAGGTGTTCGGTGAATTGCCCTCCGAAGTTAGTCAGAGATAACAAGCAATAAGTTTATTAGGGGTCATCTTAAATTCCAATCCACTAAGGACGTGAGTGGTAGCGGCATAGTTGCACTAGATGAAACGGGCAGTGATAGGGCAAGATGGTTTGTGCGCGGCTGTAAGTTTAATTCTGCATGCGTTCTTTGTTAACTGTCAGATACTCTCTGTACGTCTTCGGAACTTCAGAAGTTTAGCTACGTTCCATTAGAAATTCTTTTTTCACGTGTTCCAAGGGGTTTTTGGTGCATCGGCAATCTCAAAAGAACAGAAGAGCAGCGGTTAGTTCTACTGTCAGACATCCTTGGAAGCTATTCGTCTTGAAGCATCTCCTACGTTGAGTGATTGCACGAGAGACCTACCGTTACTTCATCGTTGGAGGACAACTGGATTAAACGAATCTTGGAAATAATGACGTATACTGCACTTTCGTAGTGATCTTCATAGAATTCCGTGCAGCCAGTATTATCCATTTTGGAATCTCATCAACATAATCGGCATCCGATTTAATTTATGTTCAATTTTTTTCAAAACAAAAAACTTATGGCCCACCAAATTTCGCGAAAAATAGTTTTAACACATCGGAAATGGCTACCTCTGCCGCTGCAGGTACTCAGGCAAGTAATAAAGCCAAAAAATGCTTGCTTTGAAATTTTACATTCTTGTTTAGAAGACTTGAGGAGTTTCACGGTATTCAACATAATGGGTAAACAAGCATTTATCTGCAACTGGACGTTACTTAAATCCCTAAAATATAACGCAAGGCTACACGGAGGTGTTAAATTCACTTAGTTGTAACAGCAACGTGAGCAGACACTATCACGTGACTACCAACCTGTACCACATCAGATAAGTGTGAATTTATCAAAATATTCTAAATATTGACTCAAACACAAAGAAGGAGTTAATGTAACCAAGAGAAATGAGGCTAAACAAATGTAATATGATCGAAGAATCCTCGAAGGATAAAAAAGTAGCAGCCTTATTGAAACTTGCAAAATATTGACTGAACAGTGAATTAGGCAAAATAGTTTGTAGAATCATTTACATGGAGAACATTAATTCAGAAAATACCTGACTATACAAAAGTAAATATTCAGGGAAAACCCACTAGGTCCTGTGTTGCCTAGGTGCTAAATGACAAATAATGGATTTACCCCTTCTTCCCCGACCATGCTATGGATGTTTGGATTATTATCTATCTGGGATCAGCCATTGAGGTTCGTCAGAAAATGATCTGGTTGACCGCGGTCATGCTGAGGCCACAGAAGTTTCTTCTTTTCATCACAGCATTTGCATTGAACTGGATTTCGTGACGGCACTTGACGGACTTGTAAGACATCCCTTCACTTGGGCCTATGGATTTGAGTAAAAAAGCGCAATAAAAGGATTGTCTGGAAAAAGCCATAAAACGAACGAAACTGTACATAAGCAATTCTAAACAATTTAACATAATTGCAGATCATAATTACCTGGTTAGCAAGTGGAACTAGGATCTGTGTGCTCCAGGCTGGTGACCAAAGTAATGCGAGTATATTCCAAGAAATTTGATATCAATTTAAATTAAAACTCATTGCGAAAGTTAGAAAAAATGCAAATAAGCCTAAGTAACGGGCGGCAACGCACAGTTTTGTCTTGCTTATGTGAAGCAAACGGAGTAGATGGGTAAATTATTCCACATTAAATGTAACCGTTTCCCATGGAAACTAAAACGTACCTCAATCGTTTCAAGTATCAAGAAAGCAGCACGAAAAGAAAAACGCATAAAATGTTTACCGTATACAATTGCACTAATATTTCATTTGAATGCTTTCGGCATTCATTTGAATGTCCTCTACTGGTTCGTGAGCATTTCAATCTTTTTAATGCAAAACGACGACTAGCTTTGCTTAAGCTCTTTACGAAGACTACTTATGTTTTTAGTCTTAAAACCTTTAGATTCCTGGCAATTATTATGAACGATTTAGAAATAAATGCACTAAGACAGCTTACTAAAACATTTTAACTGGCGACAGTTGTGCAG
The DNA here is from genome assembly GCA_008360955.1 of Fasciolopsis buskii. Classification (NCBI taxonomy): domain Eukaryota; kingdom Metazoa; phylum Platyhelminthes; class Trematoda; order Plagiorchiida; family Fasciolidae; genus Fasciolopsis; species Fasciolopsis buskii. Next base: position 191,592 of record LUCM01008266.1, on the reverse strand, counting down.
AAAAGTGAAACATGGTGAAATCATAGGGTAAGTAAAGGCTACTGGTGGGAAATACTTTTGGATATCCACCCACAAACGGTTTACGTTATGCCAACTGTCTGTGCCCGGAATCAACCAGCATATTCAACAAAAACACAAGCGCGAAAATACCATCAGTTTTGCAGTTTATGGAAAACCCTGCCGTAATTTGTCGGTGATAATTCCAGCTTAGTAGTCTACAATTGTTTAGAATTAAACTAATTAATAGGATAGAACGAGGTAATTTTTTCTCAGTTAGTGAGCTTTGGCACGAAAGCTGCGTTATTTGATGTAAACCGAGAGGAGGCAAACTGATGCATTTCTCGAAGACTTTTACGATCCTCATGAGACTCTTTTAAACTAGCCTGCTTCTTTTTTGTAAAGCAGCCAATTAACTGGTTACCAAACGTTGCGCAAATACTCTTCTTTTTTAATGTAATTTAACCTCAGTGCACATAGTTAGTAAAACAAATAAGTTTACATTTTTGCTTTTTTCGTGATATGAATCCGATTAAATTCACACAGGAAAAAAGCAAACATTTATCTGATAAAGAAATCTAATAATATTTTAGATTAATAATATGGGCTATCCCCACGCAGGCGGCCGCTTTTTATTCGGTCCGAGTGGTCATTCTGCGAGTTACAGAAGCGGTAGGAAAAATATAAACCAATAGACTGTTCCGGGTATGCCAAGTCGGCACATCTTATTAAGGTCCAAAACAACACCAGAAAACGATGGCTGAAGGTGTCATAAGCTATGCCTAAGTGCAGCAGTAAACAGGTTTCTTGGATTCAAAATATGTTTGCTTCTCTTTTTGGCCTTTCTTTTGCTATCTCTTGGATTGGAAAGTTGCTGCAAGTTTAGTATTTGTCCAAAAAATGTAGTGGATTAGAAATATGAAAATCATTAATTCATTGAATTAAATTACTCGTTATGGGTAATGTGTAAACAACCAAATTCATATGGCTAAAGTTCTTAGGATATCCAGCCATCTCTGGCGATTTGCCGTTTATCAGTACCGATAGATAAAGCCAACATGAAAAGTTAAAACTAATAATTCTACATCAGTTGCGTTGATCATTGATGCTGCATTTGTTACCACAAAATAATTAGAGGAGTTGATTAGCTGCACTATGGCCTTGAAACAAACAACAAGCCCAGCAACTATTGTCGTTTATCATTTCGGAAAACTTTTACCGATTGAGGCACTTTTGAACTCGTCACATGGCAGTGAAAATAGAATGAGGGGAGATCAAATAATGTTTGACAAAATACTTCTTGTGCGTTCGCAAATGTGGCTTTCTTCCAACCCAATGTTTAGTCTGTTTTCGTCCCGTTCTAAGAAAGTAAGATGGAAAGGAGAAGGATTCAGTGGACCAAGTCGTTAGAATGACATTACAATCAAATCTCTTGTTGTCGCCCCCTTTGAAGAAAATTAATTAAATTAAATTTGGTAATTGGCTATCAAAATTGACGAGTACAGTTTGTATACGACCAGATCAACGAGAAGAAAAGATAGAAGCCTTAAAGGAAGGAAAAGAATTGCACTTCAAACAATATGGGCTGTTCTTTTGTATTTCCCAAATTTAACAGAAAAAATCAAAGTCGGTCAACAAATTCGGAAAAGATTGTTTACAAATTTGCTCTCATTCAGTTGTCCGCCTTTAAACAATTCGGCCCGCGATGATAATTTATTTTTGTTGCTCTATGGAGTATTTCTTTCGTTAAACGGAGGAATGTCCGAGAGGAAATGAAGCTAGGCATTGCAAGTACCAGAACAAAATACAAACAAACGGCATTTACATTTCGAAATTAGAAAGTTTCATGAAAATACATGTGAATCAAAAACGCGCTGCGACGAGCTGCATTAATATTAAATGTAATATATCGTGCCGCAAACGATCAAAGCCAAATTTGTTCTGGTTCTCAGCAGAAAAACACGTTAGTCACGTTCGCTTGTAATCTTTGTTTTTGTCAAGAGAATTCGGCGTTCAACTAGAATTGGTTCTATCAAGTTTTTGTGGCAGAATAAGATGGCAGAAATTTGGTAAATCGAAACCGTAAGTGCCTCAAAGTGTTAGGATTTGACAAAAAAGTAAAAGCGACAGAATTTGCGAGCCAGTGAAATTTCAATATAAAATCATGTCTAACAGGGTGCTCTTGTACCGGAAAAAGCGTCATGCCAAAATTTATGGACTGATGATCAGAGTTATACTGTAATATGGACTGTCTTTGTCCACCTTTAAGGACATTGATGCTTTTTTCTAGTTTCTGGTCGTTTTGCCAGTTTGGGATAGCTATTCTGAAAGTAAAAGAAAATGGAAACTACTTAAGTGGTAATCTGTTTGAAATAAAGAAAAGGTGTCTCTCGTTTAACTGACACATTTTAGAGGGGAAATTAATGCACAGGCACCAAGGTATGACAGGCCGAATTTCAAAGGTTTGTTTGTATGAGTTTAACTAAACCTTTGGGAAAATGAGTCCAGAGTAACCGACAGTCTGGGATGCAACAGGTAAAGGGGCTAATCATATAATATGGTACCGGAAGCATAAGAAATTACTGTCTTAAACATATTTATTCGGTCGTTATTAAGGGCCAGGTGAAGTTGGCTAAAATGTTATTTATTTGTATTGTTTGAAATTGCCGAATAAATGTTGATCACATCATTCGATGCAACAGAAATGGGCAACCAATAAAACTGAGACCGGAGACTACCCATTTTGGTTTCACATATCATTCATGAACTGTCGCTGAGAGGACTTTGAAACTTGGCAATTGATAAATCGGAAATGTATCCCATTTGAAAAGCATTCTATTAAGATCGGCCAATTCTGAGGCACAAGTCAGATGGATGTAATTCACAGCAGAATTTACTAGTGTGTTGGATTCAAATATTGGGATGTACTTGTTGCAACTAGGCAAATGCTTCCTGAAAGCAAAATATCGAAAGATTGTGTGCATTGTTTAGTCGATCGGGACGTGTAAACTATATGAGGGAATGATATGATGTGGAAAAGGTTTAAAAATAAGTGAGCAAACAGTTTACAGGACGCTAAAGTCACAAATGGTTGAAGCGCAATGGATATGTGTACGGTAATTTTCTTAGTACCCAGAACTCCGTTATTCGTATTCATTTTTTTCAATCTACTTACCTCTTCCAAAAATCTCGGACCACTTACTCGACAGTAGGCTCCACTTGTTTTGGTCACTATCGAGGTACGGCTATGTGGCTTTTGCTATGGAGAATTAGTGGTGAAAAAAATCAACGAAAAAGAGAAATATTTCGTCAAGTTTTAAAAACCTTTTAAAGAGGTCATACAGTTTAAACGTTTTCGGTGTCTTCGAAAATTTAACCACCGCTTGTTGTAAGGTCTGTAAGGTCTGTCTCTCGGATAATTTACTTCGGGCCGGCGTTTACTCACAGCGAGTGCAAAAGAAAGCGGGCGACATTTGCACTTCGTTGCTTCCTCATTAATAATTAGTAATCATTAAAGAGATATATCGTCGATCAGAAGCTGAAAACCACTGGTTCAGTGTTAGAGAGGTTCGAATTTCGTGAACAAAATCTTGTGGAACCAACTTTACCAAATGTCAAACATAATCAAAATCCAAGTCTTAATGGAGTAAGTTGACAACTAACTAGGAGAGGCATTAAAAAGGCTGATAAATTTACCTCATTTGTCACGACCTGATGTTCGGCAATCCAAATTAACTTGAATCTTCCCGTAATACTTTATCATCCAGTCTACATTTGTGTTCGGATAACAGATGGCTCAACACTTTCAAAATTAAATTCCATTTTTCTCATCATTTAAGCGTGTTTTCTTTCCGTAATTACTTTAAGAATTAAACGGTTGATTAGGTTAGTTTATATTATCAAGCTTTATATCCGATAAAGAGATTTATCCAAGGCTAATTTCCAAGTCTACAAAGAATAACTGTCGGCTGTCATTACGAAATATGTTAATATGTATGTCATTCCACTTATGGCTTAATTATATGAGCTAACGTTTCAAGTGTAGCCTGGCTATGTACTTGCGAATAACTTTTAGCAGCCATAGGTTTGTTTCGGTACAATACATCGTTTGAAAACAACAATTCAAAAAGTGATACTGAAGCACCTTCAACCCCGCTTTTAAAAATCGAATTTTGTTTTTGACGAAGCAAGGCCATTGCTGAAATTGCAATATTTTACTGAAATGAAACTTAACTATCTGGGATATTTAACCATAACCACTTGTTACATCTTCCACTTCTCTGATCTATGTGTCTGTAAGTCAGTTCAGCCGATAGATGATATCTCCCGTTGATTGTAGTTGACTTTGGATGAAATTGGACAAGGAGCCACACAGTTAAATGAGTTCAAAACTTTCCGAGGAGTAACAAAATATCACCATAGAGTAATTCACACAAACATGTTCTTCAGATCGAGAATCCATAATCTGTTTACTATTTAATCCCTTTCCTGACTAAAGCAATGAGCTGAAAAATCTTGAAATAAATTCGGCCGTTGAAATGAGCTACAGTATTAGGGTGCCACTGAAATTTCGCCTACTAACTAACGACTTTCATACCCTTATCTATTACGTTTACATTTGACAACTATTGTCAAGAACAAGTATGAGTATTGCAACGGGTACACCTACAAGAGTTGCGTTTTTTCAAGTCATAATCGTTTAAAGGCAGTTAGTGTTCATTAAACTACTGGAGAGCTTTCATTTATACCTGTACCTTAGTCATTCGCAGTCACCAATATTAGGTTCAGCTTGAACATGCGAAAACGGAGACGAATCCCGTGGAAGAAATAAGGTGAACTATTTCCGAAAAGACGCGCGAGCTGTGCGAGCACACAAACTGTCAAACTTGGATAAGTGATTAGTTTATCGATCCAGTATGAACTGTCATCCTAATGGAGGTGTATGAAAAACTCCAAACAGTTCACGTGATTTGGAACGGTGACTTCACTCCAATTCTGTGCGTAGCTTTTTAAAATCATTTTGCACTACTGTTAGCTAAGTTCTAGTTCTATTTGATTTGAACAACTGTGCCGAGTTAACGGCGAAGTTCGGGATTCGCCACCTATCGCACGGATACCTTTGAAAATGAACAAGCTCATCAGCAGCCGATTGCTTGTAAAAGGGAACTTCATACATTAAAGAACATGAGGCATTTCTAACATATAAGAGCTTAAGCCATGATTAAGTCGTGGACCCGAGACAAACCGTTCCTACCCGTGGGATTTTAAAGTAAATCTACTTAGAATGATACCGTACGGATCACGCTGGAAGCTCTGCTGGGGAACTTCCATCAGGCAGATGTTACGAAAGTATGAATCTGTCAGAACACGGAGAGTAACAACAAACGAAAGAGAATAACAGTGATTGTAGTGCCTATTGCGCTTCAAAATATCCCACAAACTATTTGGGTTTAGTTTCTACGATTTTGGATACGTCTTGCTGTCACTGAAGAACCTCTTCGATTCCTTCCGTAATTTTGACAGATTATGATAACAAATAACTGGTGTTTGCCAAAATTGGATCTAACCCATGAACCGCGAATTCACAGTGAACTTGCAACCATGTGAGTGAAATAACTTTGAAAGTTTTGGATAAAGTTTGGCGAGCAATGAGAAATCTTATTTGCGTGTACAGCCTTAGATTCAAAACGGGTATTTGGCAAATGACTTCCGTGAATAAGATGTTTCAGAACCGAAGGAAAAAACTATTCGGGACATGCGTTGGCGTTCACAATTAGCGTGAAACTTCCGTCTATTTTTAACCGGTTTCATTTTAAAAAACCGAAAAACATGGTAACTTATCAAATTATTCTCTGGGATTTTCGCACGGCAAAAAAATAGTTTGTATTGGGTGGATGACGGGAAAAACGCATCTGTGAGAAGGAAAATAAAGATTTGTTTGCGAAATGCCTAATAATTTGGTATATTGGAAGTTTACTGTTATATTCGAACGCAAATATTCCAATAACTGTTTATCAGTGAGTTTAATTCGTGATCACTACGCACGAATGGATTCACAACGGTTAGCATAATGATATTCTTGCGTTGTTCAAACCATAACCAAAACGGCGAACGCAACGCCATCTAGTTCACGGCTGGTGTGATCCAGTTAATTTCTCATAACAAATGACTACTTGGCATTTTCTAAATATTAATCAGCAGGAATGAGTGAGATATGGGATTTTGAGAACCAGGATGAATAGCCAAATGATCAATTATAAGCACAGTACAGTTGATATGCAGTTTTCAAATTTTGCTGCTGCGTATGTAAGAAAAAAAGGATACCGAAGTATTGCTTGGTATTGATTATTAGGGCATCTTCAAGTTAGGATAGTGATTTACATTTGTCGTCAGTTTGTCTGACAACTGCCTTCGTGAACCTTGACATTCAAATTGTTGTGCGGATTTTCATCATCTGCTCTGATTTGTCACTGATCATCTTTTTTCTAGGTACTAACTGAGCTCGGATCATGATGACTCTGATTGCTTGTATGTTTATTCGCTGACAAAGTTTGCACAGTGCATCAATGTTTGTGTATTAGTAACAGAGTTTATATGTAAAATCCCATTATTCTAGATTACACGCTAATTGATATTAAGCGAAATTGCTGCGGCATTGAATCATTTAATCTGTCAAGCCAATCACTCTGCAAACTATTTCCGGCTAACAAGTGCTTCAAGTTTCGGCCCTAAGCAATAAACTACTACATGAATTAGTGTCACGTGAATGATTTGACCGAGTGGAAAATGCATTTCGGTATTCACCCGTGTTACCTTTATGCCACGATAGGATTTTAGTGCTGACAGACAATTTGAGTGTAAATTCGTGCATATTTTAGTAAGGCATGTCAAGTTGCTGACAAAATCACTGTCCAATTTCTATGAAGTTCAAACCCAGAACGTATTCACTACCGAGTAATTTTCATTTAGAGGAAGTGGCACCAATCTGGGCCGTTGGGAGTACAACGGGATCTAGATTCAAATTCATGATGTTATAACTATGAACTTCTTTGGTCAATCTGTGAGCTATAAAGAGCCTCGGGGCCAAAGTAGACTAAAGTATAGTTCGGGTTGAGGTATTAATAAATATACTCGCGTATGCATGAGTGCACATTGAAATACTTAAGACTAATCAGAACCTTCCGTTATGGTTCAAACTATATTGCTAAATGTATTGATAAAAAGTCAATTTAGATGTCTGTATTTGAACATTTCACTGTTTAGTATAACGTAATAATTTTCGTCTGAATGCTTCTTCGCTTGCCAGTGGGCTTTTTGTAATATTGTCTTTTTCCTGTCGGGTTCCACATGCATATTCTGACGACCGATGTCTGAGATATCCAACATATTCGCGATATGCGTGTGAGTATATAAATCTACTAACTAGTTTGTACGGGACTGTTTCAAATTACGTTCAGTAGCGGAACAATGAACTATTGAGTGGCAAACCACCAGAAAATAGGCTCTGTTTTCCGCTGCATGCAGTTACCAGCTAACACTTTTGAGAAGTCATTCCAACTGCATTAGACGCGAATTGTTGTGAGCAGAGTGGATAATCACCACACTTAAATTGTTTCAGAAAACATGGGTACTTATTTTGTCTATTTATGGACTCATTTGAGTTGATGAGTTTATTTTTGGATGGAAGGCAGACACCGGTCTGCTCATAAAATGCACTAAAGTGAAGTTAAGCTTTGATTTGCCTGAGGGTTTTATTAACGGCACATTTTGCTTCGCAGTTATCCAAATGCAATTGCAGATCACAAAGAGATAGAATGACGGAAAAATATTGTACATTTGTCTTGACAGATTTCTAGTACTCTCTGCGGCATTGACCTTCGTGGGCTTACAAGACTTGTATGAAATGCACAACAGCAGGAACACCAGTGTGCGTCGAAGCACAGTATGCACACCGAAAGACATTCACACTTATTTTCTAACCAATTCAGCGTACTACATGCCTTAAACGACAATACCCCTCGGTTGCATACTGTTTTTCTTGACTCGATGAGGTTTCAGGGTAGTGTAGTAGCAAGGTAGTAGTGATCTGTGACCACGAAATTTGAAGATTGTATGGTAGAAACGGAACGCATAAAGGATGAACAATCAAGGTTAACCACAACCAACTAAGCACTTCAGCTTACGTCAACACTAGCACTGTGAGACTGCACGCATAAAAAGGGCTAAAAATTGTAACGGAAATTGCTCCACTGGAGCCTGATGAACACATGTGATTCTGTAGCATACAACGGATCTAGAAGTAACAATTAGACTACACAAATAAGTGGTGAGGCGAGAGCCATTTGAAACAAGCTGTGTATTTGGGTGGAATTAAGCATCAAAATCATTTTTTGCGACTCAAACTAATCAAATGAGACCACACTAACCACGTGCAGAATAGGACTTGATATTGAAGGGGGACAGTAACCATTCAACACAATAGGTCTCAGAATTAGAGATACTCAGCTAAAGGCTGACCGAAAGCCACCGTTGGGGTTCAGACTGTGCAGTGTAGTATATTGTTCGATTTTTGCTAGCACGAGCTTGGATTTTAGCTGTAGTAAAACATAAATTAAAAATTTTCCACTTGGGTTAGCAATAACGGTAATAACATAAGAGAAATAATACAGTACAAACCACAAAAGGCCGGCTGGTACCTCGACAGCGATCAAACCGTTACTCACCAGTAAGCAACTAAATTAAGTCCCACAAGAGCTCACGTGCGGATTACTTTTGGAAAATCAACTGTAGAAAGAAGGTATATTTTTGATTTGGGACGGTATACGGAGGGAATACAATATAGAGGTTGAAGAGAGTCTCTGAGAATCTTAAAACAAAGTTTTCCCAAGGCACTTGTGCTTAGAACATGCCAGTGGTTTACCAAATCCGAAATGGGGATGGAAGAGAAGCTAGTAATCAAGAGGACATCATAGGTTAAAATTAGGATGTCTGCTCTAATCACCAAGTAAAGATTACCATAGAGCAGTAGTGTGAAATTGGTAAGATACGCAGAACTGTCTGAATGTTGGAATGGAAAGGGTAAAAGCGGTCGTTTTGGGACACAATCAGTTGTGCATAAATGCCACCGAAGATAGGAGAATAGAGAGATTACAAAGCACTAAACAGACTCAGCCCGAAGAAGAACGTTTTGAAGGACACAATCGCTGTTGAGGAAGGGAGAACAAGACCGTGCAGATATATTCGGAAAACTCGGATGATTTAAATGAGACCACTAAGTTTAGAGGAATTTGCGATGTTATGGGAGATTAGATATTCGTAGTCTGGCTCGATAATATTCAACAATTTACAAACCTTTTCTCTATCTGGAGCTTTTGTGCCACTCAACGGAGGTATTTGATTGGGTAAATGTGACATTTTCAAATGAATGCAACTTTCAGGACATCAATACGGAATGGATAAAGAAGCTACCTTTTGTTCAGGGTAATATGCATCCAAATCCCATCCAATAAACATTTTAAACCCGACTGCTGAGAGGTTGACCAATAAAAACGAAATCTAAATGCTTGATGTTGCTTTCAATGTGGTGTAAACCAATCCCTAACAGTTTAGATATCGCTGATGTTGTACGGTTGTTCATCCACTTGACTTGACCGTTTCAATGTTAAGTATACCATACTACTATTGCCTACGAAGGCAACTTCAAAAGAATCGTAAAATTCCATAAATTTTGACAAATAATGGTGGAAAGCTAGCGAAGTTGGAAAATAAAGCGACAAGGCAAAATCGGGAATTAAGTGTCAGGAGAAATCTCGAAAAAACGACATGTTGGCAGCAGACCGGTTGCTCAAAGAAAAAAATTCATTTGCCTAACTTTAATAAAAGTGTTTTGAGAAAAAACGAGAAAAGGTTTCGATCTCGTAACTGTGGTTCGGTGATCCTGATAGAAAGATACCCGTAAGATGTTTGAGAAAAAAGGGATTTGGAAAAGGATCTGACGAGATTTGCAGTTCGCCGAATTTGTGAGAAGCATTATTGCAATCGAGGGGAATGAAGAAGTACAAATAATATCTCTTAACTGCAAATGAAGGTTAGTATTAGGAAAGAAAACAAGAAAACGAATAAAGGACACAGAAACATTGATTTTTCGACTGACAGGCAAAAATTGGGACAAACATTATTCCCAGTAATGATGCAAAAAATCAAGGTCCAGGATGACAAAAGGTGGACAAGCAATCAGTGCCGCTACGTGAAGAAAAAGACCATCTAAGGAGAACTAACACTTGTTATTACTGCAATGTCCGTTGGACTTTTGCCTTTTGTGTGCTATGGAAAGCAACCAGGCTCATCAATGCATTCGACTGCGTCATACGTGATAGTATTTAACCAGCAGTTTTGTTAACTTATACACGTTAACGTAAACGTTTGAATCCAGATGGCAAGACAAGTCCGCCAGACTCCCGAAACGATGACGAACACCACTGTTGATTGTCAATGGGACAGGCATTTTGTCGGGTGATATGATATTTAGAGCAGCCAGCAAGCCTTTGTTAGAGGATTTCGTTGGAAAAACAGAAGATTGAGTATGAGAGATGCTAACAAATTAGGGGAGCGTACAATTCACGACAAAAATTGCAAGCTGATGAGCTTACCAGTCTTTTGAACACACTAATTACTCTACTGCATTGCATTACGGGTTAGTTACGCAACACACTGAAGGCCGCCGTCACAGTGCATGCTGAAGTAGATTAGAACCTGAGCAATCGAAAATGGGGAGTAATGAAAATAATTTAGAAATTTCCGAGAGCTGCCACGCGGGTAGCAAATAGATTTAATACTATGGTTGATTGTGTTGCCTCGACAATGATGTCTTCAAATTTCATAACACTTTGTTCTGGTATCTGAAGTTCTGAGACGGTGGTGAGTTTGATAACATTTTTCGGTTATTCGGTCCTATATCCTGATTAAATAAGACAAGTCAGTGATGAGTGAATAATGACAGTGTGAACGTATTGTTGCGTGACAGTGTCTGTGGTTTTTGAAGCTGTGTCCTGACAGGTGTTGATCAATCATTGTCAGTGTCTTGTTATGCCAATATTCGCAGACTCGATGCAATATGGTTGACTATTCACAATTCATCAAATTGTTGCTTCACATTGTGAACAGCTGATTAATTTTGCCAACTCGTCACTATTATCAAGTTATGATTGCAAACAAGGATACCAGTGCTTCAGATTAACGAATTTCTCCGACAAGTTAGGTTGAATTTGAGGGACGGGTCGCAATGAACAGGTGGCCATAACGAATACCCAGAATCTAAGTTATCCCATGCTGATTTTTTACTAAAATAACTTGTTTTGAGAAAACATACGACAAACGTGTTCCTTGTGATCCATTAGCCTAGAGGTGCCGAAGAGAAACCGATGCTGTTGGTACAGTTAAACTATTTTGTGAAACAATATTTTAAGTCGATATTTTTGTGCGTGTGTTTGCGTGTGAGTCGGGTAACGGTAAAAATGGAAACGACTCACGCATAGATTTGATTAATATTAGATGACCTAAAATGACACAAGAATGCCGAAATGTAATATTTCATACACAGCACACCTTTGGGATAAGAAGAAAGAGGGTAAGACGCATTTATATTTCTCAGAAGATTCATTCTAGATATTTTCTATTTTCGTCACATCGCTCACAAATTAGTCAGTAGTCGAGCTAACTGGGTAGGTAATTTGTTTGACTACGAATGAGTTCACGAAAACAAAAAAACGCTTTTGCTCTACCAAATTCATATCAGACCTGAATGCGGCTAGGCGATTTAGGTTATTTTGGATTTTCTGTTTGAAAATGATTGCAAAACTCATGAATGGACAATCGGTTCTTATTTCCTGTGGACACATCATGTTGGTTATAGACTCAATGAATTTTACACGAAAAACTGATTGACTTTTCGAAGCGTTTTTATTACAGTTCCCCAGTCGTTCATAATAAAATGATTTTTTTGACTAAAAAACCCTGAGCGGAACAGAATCAAATCGTTTAAAAATCGATATTCAATCATTTTTCCTGTTTGTTTTTCCCACTTATCATTAACTTTCATCCACTGTCTCTACTCGTTAGTGTCCAAAAGAAATAATGATTTTGTGCACTGTCAACCCTCCTTCAATAGTGCTATCTGATTATTTCTTTCCGAAGGCCAAAAACAACCTTTTCATGTCAAAGTAAATACAAATACAAAACAAAACAAAACTAAGCAAATGAAATAAGTGAGACGCAAAACCTATACAGACCCGATGATAATAACATGATTGAGAATATCAAAATTTTGAAATTTGCGTTTTCACCGAGAAATAGTTAGTAATGGGAAGATAAATCTTTGGCTTGTCTTCGTTAACTCGATAAAGATGATAGCGCACATAACATGCTGCTCCGTATTCATCCATTTCGGGATTCCGGTTGACTAACAATGGGGTCATTGTGCGGCTTCCATTCCCGCCTAATCCATACGTTTACCACATTTTGTAACTGGCCCAGGCTCTTTCGTTCATCCTACACGGAGACAACCAAACACGCTGACATTCCGCAGAATATCAAGTTTCAGTATGAATCCATTACGGTAGATCTTGCTCGATAACTGATCTTGATGGTCAAAATATGTTATGAGCAGATGCGTAGAATGCGATCACTTTTGTTGACAATTAAGATGTGGGTGGAGAGTTGGAAATCAGTTCGGAACAATGGTTGCCTGAGTCGATCGTTCCAAACTTTCTAGTCGTGTTGTAACTCTGCAAATCTGAAATCTGACAGTTACTTGCTATCACAGTTCAGATAGTGAAAATGCAACTAAGACTAGGATGTGAGGACGTAAGACTTCGGAGAACCTCATAGATCGATAATGAAGCTAAAGGTGAAATGCAAATCTAACATTGGTTTGATAAAATACAATTCACCTATTGCCTTACTCCGGTAATTCATTTCACGGAAAGGTCAATCGTAACCGGTCAAGGACATCATACCCATCGCACTTTTTGTTCGACGTAAGGGAACTAAGCACCATACAGACTATATATATCTATATATCTATATACTAAACCCAATGACAGCCGAACTTTAAGTGATTCGGCCCATACTGACATGTCCGAAATGAGTGGAAATGAGAACTTGTCAGGAGCACAAAAAACTGGGTTTCCCATAAAACCAATCGGGAAACACAAACAATCATTTCAAAAAGTTAATTAATTCCTTGTGAATGATAAAATGTTAATAACATAGCGTGGTTGGTAGATGTGATGCGTGGTATTACCATTATTTCATTGACAATTAAAACCAATATATTGCGCATCGATTGCTAGGTGCATTCTCGACGTCATTTGTTCCTGATATCAATTTTTCTGATTGCTAATTTTAAATAGTAGTTAACTGAGCATTATTTCTATTTGTCCTTGAGTAATTTTGCTGGTGATACTTTCTGCTTTCCAATGAGCATCAGATGATCAACACGTAAAGCATTAATTCGCCCGCCTTCCCTATTCGTTTAATGCCACATACAGCATTCTGAACAGCGAATTCACCAAGGAAATAGCTTGTGATGTACCCATTCGTTTGATAAGTAAGCATCTGAGTTTCACATCCAACGGTGATAGACATGAGTCTGTTTGACTTTATTCTGACCTTAAGCACAATTTGTTGGACACCGTGCTGTCAAAATCATCAGGAGAAAATGGTGCACGTTCCGCTTCGAAGTTCATTGATTTTTGAGGTTCAATGACAAACAAATCATGAGCAACTTCGTTTTGTCCAAAAAAAGCCAATAAAGCCACAGAGAAACCCAACATAATGCATTGCTCTCCGGGGCAATAAGTTTTCCAGGAAAAACTAAGTTTGCTTGTTTTTCCACTTGGAACAAACGGTATTTACTTGTCGTTTTCTGCGCAACGGAACAACGGTTACTTGAACTTTCTTGCTAGCGTAGAAATAAAGGGAAATTTTCCAAAGTTTGCGGAGAAGGGGTCATTCGTTTCTTATTTTGGTGAGATTTTGCCCTGCACACTTATTTGTTGGCGGAGATTTCCTGTAAGATGTTAAAAGTAAGTAGTGGCTTTAGTTTCTCCTTAGGAGTGGACAGGTTGTAATAGAAACATGGAAGCTCATAAGCCCTTACAGTATGACTGTCAGACAAAGAAATGAAGCGTTCAAGCGAACATGCCTAGTCGTTTGCCGCATTTTGTTGGAAAAAACAGAACGGTCCAAGCAAAAGCGCTTAAATTTTCATGAGTTACACCATCACTATCATACTGACTGGAATCCTGCCTAACCGGCAAACGTTGTTGGCATTTATTTTCTTCTTACGATCTGACGTTTGAGTCTGGAATTTGGACTGCAAAAATTTCGTTTAAACTCGAGGTACCATTGTCTTTGTGTGTACCTGCTTGACCGTTGATGAGACGTTTGCAATCCAAGCGTTAAGCTCAGCGGCCCCAGACTCATGGAAACCAAAAGTCTGAGCCGCAAAGAGGGCAGATTTTGAGAATCACTAAGTCCGTGTTTGAGGCTCACATTGGAGCATAGTAAGAGTACCATTTACCAACCATTAAGAACATGTCTTTAGTTTGTTTATTACAGCATATTTTTGGCCGTAATATCAAATAGCAGTAAGACCATTTCAAATAATTTAAACATATCGCAGTTATGATCTAAAAATAAGTATTTTTCGTTTGTCAACACGTGATACACGTGATGACAATTAGCACGTTTTTGTTTGGCATACCTAGAGAATGTTTACCCAATTAGTTCACAATGAACAAAACTCCTAGTTAGATTTATACCATAAAAAATTCCGTAATATTTGAACGCAGCATCAGAAAATGAGCTAGAAACTTTCTTTTCGAAAAGTGAATAGGAGGATAGAAATAACAAAGGATTAATAAACAAAATATACGGAAAAAGAAGTGATAAAGTCAAACCTGGATTTATATTTGCTGGTTTCATTGCCTAGAGAAAATTTCGTATGAAGTCTTTTTCGCTATTATTCTGCTCTCTAGTGATTGTTCATCGGAACAAACAAAAGCAAGTTGACTTGAAAGTGAGATGCTCTTGGATAGACCAGTCCATTCGAAATACCTTTTGATGTGGTTTGCCCATACGAATATGTTTTCTGGTAAAGTAACCAAACTTTGGGAAAGTTATCATGGACTGAGCGACAAGATGTTGATAGGGACCCCCATCCTCGAAAATACAAAACCAAATACCCAACACACTCTGATGTTGTCGCTAAAAATCTACAAAATGCTTTTAGCAGTACCAAAGATGTCATTGCATGCTACAATGTAATCGAAAACTGCTTAGCATTAAATATCGTAAAGGTGTTCTATTTGAACATTTTTGGCACTATTTATACATTTTTGTTGTGCACAGCTGGTCTGTGAGGATAAATGACAAAAACAGCTGCTGTTCATCATAGCCAACGGCTTGCGTCCTGTACCGGCAAAGAGCTGAAAAAAGCTGACAGTTCCAGTCGGGCCTACCACATCGTCGGGATGACGACTAGGCGATGAAGATCACAGTGTTTCAAAATATAGGTCGTGTGCTCGAATCTTTACAAAGTTGGTCGTCTTCCCAGACCAACCAGTCAGTTGGCCCAGGCTATTCGTGGAAATGGTTTATTTTATTGTTTCATTAATATAGAAGGTAGAATTTAATGTCATCAGCCTTTATCTCGTTTACCTCCTTTAGTAATGAAAAAACAGCGTACATCATTTCTCAGGAAGAGGCTGTGGCCAACAGAAGGCTGCCAAGTGCGGAAGTTGACCGGCGATGGGAGGATTCGAACCCGCGACACTCGCGCCCAAACGTCACAGCGTTATCCGCTTGGCCACCGGTGTCCAATAAGGGAGGGAAAATGATAAATAACCAGAACT
Organism: Fasciolopsis buskii; assembly: GCA_008360955.1. Taxonomy (NCBI): domain Eukaryota; kingdom Metazoa; phylum Platyhelminthes; class Trematoda; order Plagiorchiida; family Fasciolidae; genus Fasciolopsis; species Fasciolopsis buskii. Next base: position 175,681 of record LUCM01008266.1, on the reverse strand, counting down.
ACTAAATTTTGCACCGCTCAACAAGAACTAACTTTCGGGTAACCCAAATGCTGTGTGTGTGGGAATAAGTAGTGACTTAATGCATCTAGGCGGTGAAATGAACTAGTTTTTAAATAAATCGGTTCATCACTCTCAAATTGGCACATCTAACCAAAGGTTGAACATAGCTTAGATAATTTTAAACTTCTAAGTGTAAACGTGCTTTGTCTAGGATGATATCCGAAATTTGATGTCAGACACACAGACTTTGTCCAACAGTTATGTAGCTGTGTGTCGTTTGTCAATCGCTTGTGAAACTATTCATTCGCAAGCGAATAGTTAGATCCACGGGCCATGTCCCAGTTGGCAGCGATTGCCTGAACCTCGAACTTGTATGAGAACTGGAAGTGAACAAAAACGTCTTCCACAGGGTGTCACCCACGTGAGAAATTAGAACAGTAGTACATGATGGACACAGGATTTCCAAAATTTTAGAAATAACTTATACACTGAGAATAAAACGGCGGTCAGATTTAAGCAAGGTTTGTGTGAGATAGGGTAAAAATAAGCAGATAGGCTTTATATGGTTAGTCTGCGAAATGAAATAAATCATTTAACCAGTACAAATTAGAATCCATTCCAATATCCTATTACTTTGAAGTAAAATAATAAAAGTAGCTCGTCCCGAGACCGTTTTTATCAATAAATTCATTCATTTGGATGAAACAGATAGGACCGTGGCAGAGACCGGTAATGCAATAGGCCTTCGCTTGTTACATGCCGGTTTTTGTACAAGCCACCAGATTAAAAAAAAGTGGTTTTTTTATAGGTATTGGAGAATCGATAAACACCTCAGGCAATTTTTCAACGGGCAAATGACACGTTTTCGCCATTCGAATATACAGTTGCTATTGGATTACTTTCGTGAATTTGTCTTGCACAACTACGGACGTTAGCAGCGTACACGTTGCTATGTTGAAGCAATCTGTTTGACGAATTTCACGCGCAAGTTAATTGAGTTCAGTTACCAAGAGAGTCAGTCATGCCGGCCAACGCTTTGCCGTTGGAATGTTGGACTGAATGAACTGATGTTTCGCGGTTGATAGGGAACTAGTGGTTGGGAAAATTAAATTTAAAAAATTTTCTTCGGTTTTAATGGCATGTAAACTGCATTGTAAACGTAATTCACCCGGTCTGTTGAATTTGCCATAGGTGCTGATGAAAGTGTCCTCTCTGTTTCAGGTTCTGTCAGAAACAATAATTGCACACGTGTGGAGGTTTCGAAGATTGCAGGGAAGTGTAAATTGAAAAAAAGTTATTAAACTTCACTAAATGGTTCTTTAGTCTGATATTGAACTAATGGAGTCACGAATACTTTTGAGCTTTTTAGTGGTCATTAATCATAGACACCGTGAAAGGTATTGACTGTAAAAGATCAAAAAGGAAATAAGAAGCGCATCCATCGATTGATTCCATTCTGCGAGTTCCATTTCTATATTAGTTATTTTGAATCCATACAAAATCGAACACAATTTGTTCGATTGCTGTTTTGCAAGAATCATCCCGGATAACAGGCGTTTTAAATTCGTCTGCTTTATCGTTAACAAAATTTCAACTGTTGTCCCCGCTATGTCTGTTTGCTTTCAAACAACAGCCTGGGGCGTGAGCGAGTGAATTGTCAATTTTTTTTGGAAATTATGGCATCTTTTGATAAAATGAACAAAAAAATTGCCGATAATCTTTTGTTCTATCGCTTTAATGTCTCCATCGGTTTTGTTTTAAATTGTGTGAAAATAAATCAGGGCTAAATTTCACACGAAATCTAAGTTCTTTAATAAATAAAGACTTTCACGATGTGTAAAAGATAGGTAAATTTTTTAAAGGGATGCAAAACTGTTGAATGGGCTAAATTGTGTGTATTTCGTTGTATGTTTGTACGTCAGTATGATGTTTCTGCCATTCGGAACCATCCATTGCTCGTCCGCTGTAAATAGCATACAAAAGTGGACGAACACATTATGCAGATTTCCTACTGCCTCTGGACAACAATTAAAAATAGTTCTTGAAGTGGTTTGACAACAGCAACAAGTCACTTGGGAAAGTCACTCAAGAATTACTAAGTAAATTATGTTTACACTAAGTATGACAAATTTTGCATGTAGAGAAGAAACGCCGATGCGGTCGACAGACTTGTCGCAATGTCATGGCTAGCTTAATTTGACTACAACAGATCTGCGAACGGGTCCAGTAAACCTCGTAATATATATTTTCTTGGCTTTCATCAATTACTTTGCTACCATTTCATAGTCTAGATCAAAATAAAATCAAAAGCATCTGAATTCGCTCTTGAATCTCGTTCGCATCGGTTGCAGCACTCGTGAACCGTGAACTCATTTAGCAATCACACTATGATGCGCCAGAAGTTTTGTCGGTTTGGCCTAGCTGACCTTGAGAAAGAGGACCTCATGTTTTTAGGTATGGACCTTTTGGTGTAATCGGCAAGGACCAAAGACAGAGAATAAGAAGTTTCCCGGTCGTATAAGACCTATTTCACTGTTACTTCCCCTCGGCAACTGTTAGGAACTCCTGACAAATAAGATTCTAACGACGATCCAACAAGAGAGTGCACAAGTATGTGGATAACTGGACAGAAAATTATCAAGTTTGTATATCCGTTGAGCAGCACTGACTGTACACATCCAGAATTGCCATCTAATTTTGTTCTAAAAACGTTCTTCTGGCTGTTGTGAAAAGTGATGGACCTAACACACACGGCACTTTGCAGTGATTATCGTTACTCTAACCCACAATTCATCTCCACACACAAAAACTACCCACTTAGTGTGACTGAAAACTTAATTTCTCATAATCCCGAGGGCCGCGCAACAATTTCGCATGCAGAATGGAAAGCGATATAACAGTGTTGACGGATACTGAACGGGTTTCAGACTTCAACGGAACTTCAGTTTTTACTTCATATTTACAATCCTTCATTTTGTTCAAACGGACTGTGAGAATATAAGGGAAACATATTAGTGAGAAAGAAATGTTGATAAGAAAATTCATAAAACCTGTAATGCGGAAACAAAAACCGTTCTCCAGCCGCTTGCCCCTTTTTCCCTTGTGGCCGCTAGTTTTAATTCTATTTAAATGTTGTTAAGTTGGGTCAATTTCTATTTTTAATTCGATAGGAAATACAAATAGGTGTAAGTAAATATTTATACGTCCAGGTAGGCGTAAACGTATTTGTATGCCTATATGTGCATGAATTTGTGTATCTGTGTGTAAATAGACAAATGAGTATATACATATATATATCTGGCTGAACCACTTGTAGCGTCGACCTGAAGTTGAAAGGTCATGTGTACTGTGCCCCAGTGCGCTCAGTTGTGTTGTACGGTTGCGAGACATGGAGTATGTATATGGGAGATGTTCGTCGGCTAGAGGTTTTCGACCACCGATGTATAGCTAGGATTGGATGGAGTGACCGTGTGAGTAATTTGAAGGTGAGGAAACTAGTATTAGGTGCCCATTCTGAGCACACGAAGTTACGTAGACCATGCTGGTTGGGTCACATGCTGCATATGTCGAACACTCGTCTACCATATCGTGCCCTATTTTCGGTTCTTCCAAGGGAATAGAAGAAAATATGTGGAGGTCAAAAGATGACGTGGCAACGTGGGATGAGTAAACGTACAGCGAATTTAGGTAAAGTAGGTATCTCATATCTTTTTGGTTGGGGTGCGAAGGGTCCGTCACCTAGCTGGCTGGAAACACTGAAGGATATGGCAGTGATTCACTAACATTGGCGATCGTGTTGTAATTTCCTGTCCAATCAAAATGGTTGTAAAAGGGTGTTTGCACAATTAGACTGTGTTCCGTGTGTTGGCTACAGCGGCGTCTTATCTTTGTCTACCTGCGTAGGTCCCCTCCTTGTTCCCCTTGGATATTCACTCCTTTTATGGAAACGTGTAACTCTAGGGAAAAGGCAGCGCTCATTGAGGCTTGCCTTGCTGTTTAATGCTGGACGATGATGATGATGATGATGGTGATTGCACCAAAATGAGTGGAACTAGCGATCCCATTCAATCACTGATTCACGTTCGACAACGTGTCCTAGTTTGGATCAAAACGTCTCAATAAACGCTATATTTCAGGATACGCTTTCTAGCCTCTAGAATATATATATATATGAATACATGAAGGGTCTTGCCATTAGAGTAATGCCATATTCTATGTGAACGTTCCCAGGCAATTTCGTTTGGATTTGAAAGCGATATTTGGATAGACATTTTGGGCAAAAAGTGAGCTTTCTGTAGCCGCAAACCTGCCTCAAAAGTGAAACGAATATAAGCGAGAAGGGAATGTTGAATTTGCGAGTAGAAATAATCCAAATATTGCTAGTGTTTTCAAGTCTTTCGTCGACAAAGGTCGAATACGCTAGCAGTTATTCCATCATTAGTAAATAGTAATTCGGTTCTTAAAATGAACAAATTACACCAAAAGAAGTGCATTTCGAACGTAAGTGAAGGCGAATCTTTTCTGAGATCTTTTTCAAATCAGAAAGAAAATTAAAAATAATTTTCAAATGTCAAACAAGTCGCTGCAGACAGACAAAGAATGGTGGACTTAGGAAAATAACCAGTTAGATAACTTGTTTACGTCATTCGGTTAATTTTCTAACCTCCAACTTATTCCTCTGAGGGATACTGTCAGTTGTCGACCGGAAAAGTTGAAATGCTTGGACCCCAGTTCGTTGTAGACGGCGTTCGGGCTTAGACAGACGAATGATAACTGTGCCCTCCAGTTGACGGGTTCCAGACCTTAATTGCTTTTGCCGCGTGCAACAACTGACTGGGTCTTGATTGTGGGACTTGCTTGAACCCGGTGTGCGAGAAATGAACTAAAGATAGTTCGATTCTCTTCACGTTGTGTACTAAGACGCATTTAAAAAAAATAACTACAATAATTTTGAATAAACGGAAGTTTCCTTCACAGGTTTCGGCCCTATCTGCATACGAAGTTTAGTTCTTAGTTTGAACCCTTTTATACTGTCACCACTACCAGTTTACCATCAATACTAATACTATTTGTACGGGAGACGATGATGATAAACTAATGGTCTTGGTAAACGCAATATGTTAGTAGAACTTAATATGACTTATCTAATGGCCTTTAAGATACCCGACTAGAATTGATATCCAAATAAACAATTTTTTATGGTGAAATCAAACACACTTGATTGGATAAGGACTAAAAATGTACAATTGTCTATCCATACGGAAAATGCAATGAAATTAATTGAAAAGTATACCTCTCTCCGTTGTGTCGCAAGCAAGTCTTATTTTTCTCACTTCACAGTATGTAGCCAACCAATCAGTTTGTTTCTGAATTTAGTCAAAAAGCAATAATTTCCAAAGTCAAACTTGGTCATTTCAGATGAGAATAGACAATATATTTTGGTCACAATAGTTCAAATAACATGCTAATAAACTACTAAAAAATGAGCTTCTCGAAATCGTTTGCTCTGAAGACGCTGCCTTTGTGAACAGTCCCGTACGGTTTGGATAAAAAGTCAGGAAAATCCGGTATAAACCCAGTTTCCAAACAAGCACAAGTATTATCCAAATGAATAGTGCATTTTTACAAGTTAGTCCAGGGTTTGCCGAGGTGGACCCACTGTTCAAACAAATCGGTGGCTGCCAAGCCTCCCTTGCTCTTTGTGTTTACAACGAAAGCACCGAGCAGGTCACACACACACACACACACCACTCTTTAGAGTATAGTATATACAATCATAATGTGTCAGCAAGTGCGACGGATAAGATTTACTAGGTATCTTGAAGAGTAGAGTGAGATGAAGAATATTGATGGAATAAAAGGATTCAAGTTTGCAGGAGTAGAAATAGACTGTCGAGATAATTTTCTAGCGAATTTGAATAAACTATCACGTGACCGGAACACTTCAGTGAATCCATGACTTCTTTAAAATCAGAGGACAGCGAGTTTTTGTCCACGTCGTGGCATGCACAGAAACCGAATTCTTTTCTAAGATTCGGGATTACATTATCCGCTGATTGCAAATTTCCGTCTAGAAAAACTCTCCTCCTGCACGCAAAAACGATAATGGACTGGACTTTTCCAAATACAATGCTTTTGCCAATTCGGTCAAATTTTTACCCGAAAAATAACTAATCGAACCAGGAGTTAGTTTCGCGGTCGGTTCCACATATGTTGTACAGTGTATTGTTAGATTTCCCAAGATGTCTTCGTTTTTGTTTCGTTTAGGATCAGAACACAGAGGTGTACTAAAGTAGTCAGAAATAACAAACAGAATTAGCCAAGTTCTGGCATAAAATTTGATTCATATGGTTTCCAGTAATGGGATTTATAGCGCACGTAAATTGGACCACCTAGAAGAATTAATTTCAGGTGAAGAAAACGGGCGGTAAAGCAGCATATCTAATGCACAGCTGAACGTACCATCGCCTGATCTGGGCGACTTCGATTGCGTGATATCCATCTGATCCCGTCCAATCACAAGACACAACCAGTGAGCATAATCAAATTTTGCCTACAGGATTGTTATCCTTTTCGGAAGACAAGCAACAGGTAATAAGGATGTGAAAAATATCACGCTATCTCGATTGTAACTTTATGAAAATCGTTGAAAACCCGAGCTAAAGTATGGTCTAGTCGGCAATCACTAAATAGGCACCCAGATTACGGTTGATTCAAAGCTGAGATACGTTAATATTGAATATCTTACTTTGTGAAGTGAAAACAAACAAAGGAATGTCAACCGTTCCCTCGGTAAATTCATTTCGTTTGATAAATCTGTCAATGACAGAGTAAGTTAGCAAAACTATCACGGTTCAGTTGTAATTTATAACGGGCCAGTGAAGACTCTAGCTAAAGGCCACGAGCCCAGACGGGAATGTGCCGTACGAAGCTGTATATCTCACGACGAAAATATCGCCTTTCGAGGAACGCGTTTAAAAACTGACGAATCTTAACAATGAGAATAAACATTGAGGACGATGCTGGATGATGCAAAAGCTAGGTATGATGGAGCACATTACTATGAAAAGAACTTAAACTTCACAGCATGAACTCATACTTTAAGCAAGTCGATTTCATACACTGTTCGATAGGAATGGAACTTACCTGCCATTTAAATGCACCTCTATTCAGTCGGTGAATGCTGGTAGGACAACAAAACATGTAACTGCCTGGGTGAGTAATAATTTCATTATTCTGAAGCTGCTCGCTTCCTGTTGGGACACATGAATATTGATGTCCGATCGTGAAACTGAGATTTGACTGTAGGCACATTTCATAGGGACAACGTTATTTTTATGGCCAGCTGTTTTATTGGAAAATTGGCTAGAAATAAAGCTCCGGAGGTTTTCGAAACCTAATTTTTCCAGTTAAAATTTCACCATTAGTTCTTTGTTAATAACAGAATTATGTATACTATCGGGACTGCTGTGTTAACAAGGGACAAACCTTGCGCATTTATGGTTTTATATGTATGCATAATATCACTCCCAAGGCATGAAAAATTATTGGCTAATGACTAACGGGGCGAGAATTTACCTAATCGGATTCTGATTGTATGCTGCTGGTAACAGAAAAATCAAAAATGCACACCGTTTGTAAGGCGAACGTTGTGTTCCACGTTAGAACAGATTATGTGAGTGGATGCATGAATTTCGTAGTTTTGCACCATGTTTTTCTAAAGGAGACGGACACAAATTAAAAAAAGACTGAACAAATATTAGCATTTCTGCCGGAAATTCGCAAAATTCCGTTTGATTACCTTAGTGTGAACTATGGACGTCAGTGTTTATCCACAAATTGGCCCCTTGGATTATTTTGCAGTTTGGACAGCTTAGCAACCGTCAAATCCGATGTAATTTTAATCGATTTAGAAAAATTGATGCACCCGGACAAGCAATTAGTGCTCACCGTCAAAGGACAGGATGTAGAAGTAAAGGACAAACAGAAACCATCTCCCGGTTGCCCACTGGTGCTAAAAAAACACAGATATCAAGGCCGAAAACTCCTAATCTTACCAATGCTTGAATAATTCACAAAAAATAACATTGCGAAACATTGTGCAACGAGTGCAAGTGTGTTTTTGATTCAACATTCGTTTCATCGTTGTTATTTGATGACATTAACCGCAGATTTTGTCAGCCGGAAGTAAAAACATCCGTCTCACGCAAATCAAGGTTGACGACTTGCAGTAATTTGGAGAGATGATTTTCCTCTTAGGAGAACAAACCACACACAGACGGGTACAAAGTCGACAAGACAAACGTGAATCAAAAACAATTTCGAGTGAAATCAAATTAGAAGACACTTTGAAGTAACAGGTCGAATTAAGTTCACAAAGGTGCGCTCGGATGAATGCAAATACATTTACACCTCATCTTTCATGATCATTTGCATCGAAATTGAATGAGAAGTGTTTGTACAACCATCATTTGAAAAATGCGATAATAAATGTCGTGTCATAGAGCAGAGTTTTAGTCAGAGCTAATTTATGGGAGTCTGCAAGAATGTCAAAAAGTTCAGGTCAAGTTGAGTCAGTCAGTTACGTTACGTACAATATTTATTGCCTATAACAAATCACCAAGACTTCATTTATTTACTCACGCGGTTGTTTCTAACTGTCCCATTGAGTGCTGTTGTTCTTTGTCTGCATGAGCAATGTTGAATTCATAATCACTAGGTGGTTTTCTTGTAGTCACGTGTGAACATGCGCATTCGAACACGCACCCATATATACACATGCGAGACAACACGTTTGACGCTTCATTGGGACGGTGATCTGAAAACATTAGAAATCTCGAGAGTGCAAGTAGATTTATTGCTGGGGCCTAATCAGATCGCTATAAAGAAACGTTCATCATGATGTGACCTAATAAAGACAGGGAACTCGTTAGTCTAACGCATTGTGCTCTCTTTTTCCGTAAAGCGGGACAAGTAAGATGAAACTGTCTATGAAGACGTTTCTTTAGTCCCTGCGCATTTCAAACCACCTTAAAAGATTTTAGTTGTCAAGGTACGTTTCAGGTTCTACCGTTCCAGGTAAATCTAGAACAGAAATCTGGTTTGTTCACTGGTAAACGTATTATCGACACAGTTTGCGAAAATAACACCGCTTCCTATCTAGCTACCAAGTGTCATGCAGTTGCAATTTTATCAATCAAATATTTTTTCAACCCACGTCAAGATTCTTTTTATTTGACTTAACCATGTCATGGGACCGCAAACGGACGACAACTTCGTGCAGAGTTTTCCCACATCTAACCAAACTGGGTTTGTTGACATTTTCCGTTCAAGTTTACACTAGAGTTTGGCCAGTCCATTTTTGTAAAGTAAACATGTTAATCGGTCGTTTTTCCAACTCGAGAGCTTTTGCGCATCCGCGGCCCCCAATCTAGAAAAAGACATCTATAAAACTTGAAAAATATAAACGACTATTAGGATCGGTATTATTGGGTAACTAGTCACTGGACAGCTTAAATATCTGAAGTTTCCTTCGTATTCTGGAACTCGATGTATTTAAAATCAGAAAAATTGACATCATATCAGCCAACTGTGGTAATTTCAGTGATCCGCTGGCGACAACAAAGGGAAACGGGACTGGGGTGTATATGTGATTTGTTGTGGTATTTTACTGGGTTGTCTCTGTTGCCAAAGAGGGAAGAAACGAATGCAACACTTTTTGACAGTTACTACGGCGAATCACCTTTGAACCCCTCTCCCCAAAAAGAAAATTGTTCATACAAGTTTGGTGTAGCCGAAACCACGGTCTCAGAGAAACCGAATGGCTTTGACCACTCCGCAGTCGGAAGATTTGTTTGGTTTGCGAGAAATTAAGAATTCGGTGACAGAATGACAAGTGCATTTGGCATTACATAGTTGTTGATTCTACTAGGCCATAACACTTAACATCCCTGCTGAACCATGGTGCATTGAAATGCTGATCACTTTGTGATATCTTCACCGAATGGTGATTAAACTTAGAAATCAGGCTCCTGAGGAGTCTGTAAATTATCAGATCAAGTCGAGCCAAGCAAGTGATTTACGCACCCCGTGGAAGCTTATTTCCAGTCAAGTAACAGTCAAACAGAGACTCTAGTTGCAGAGTCCGTCAAGTGGGATAAAACCTATTTGAGACAGAAGCAACAGTGTTTAATTTGATGTCTTCACGCAACACAGCTAGCTGTCAGATCCTTAGTTCGGTTTTGGGCAAAACTTCAAAGATAATGGACAGTGGGTTTTATTTTCCCAGAATTATCATCCCACTCAAACAAGTTCACGGACGGTTCAGTCATTGGAAACCCTTTAATTTTATACGCCGTGAAATAGTTGGTCAGATTATAGCCGAAAGACGCTACTTGCTCCGTATTCATCTCCATAGCAGCTCAGTATCAAAACCTAGGTTACCTGTTTATGCAATCGTGACTGTACTAAAATACGTCCAAAATACCGCCCCGTTTTCTACGCAGTTAGTGTTTCTTCCTCAGATATTTTGTCAACTCTGTCGAAAAAACTTCAGTTCTATTTAACTGAGTCCGTCTGAGAATCACACGATCACTTGAGGAAGTCTTTCAGCAAAGTTAACCTTGTGAAATAGGACAAAAGTTCCTAAGGTACGGATTTTTTCGTATTTATCTTGTTTCCCTCACGGACAGAAGGACAAAATAGACTCAGCATCCGCGTTTAGAAAATACAACTGAGATTTCAGTGCCAGTGCAAAAGAATTGTTTAAAACTATGCCAAATGGAAGGTTCGGGTTTGCAAATCTGACGAGCAGCAGTACCAACAGCAGCTACCAAACTGGTCATCTGCAACCGAGGCAGTTTGATTCTTGGCGTCGTTTGCAAAATACTAAATGCAACAAACGTACACTTTACACCTGCTTCATTCTTGTTAAGAATCATCAGCAGTGCATATCCACCGCGCCCGAACTGGGAAGCGAACCCGGGACGAACGATTCTGAGTTGAACGTCTTAGCCATTACGCTACCCGGGCAGGCTTTGAACGGTTTATTGCACTTCATCACATGATGTTGCACCTATCCGTCACTGATTTGCACGGTTACTGTCCGTTAGCTCACAGCGATCAACCCCTACTTATAGATGACCTACAGAGCTTGATTACTTGGTGAGTTGGACGATGATATCACACGGTGAATTATTTCATGTAAATATTCAATCTCCTACTACTAAAAAATTCACTTAGTGAAATCAGATTCCTTTATGAAGACTTATTTAATTTGTACCAGTTTTATCTTCGATTGTGTGGAATTAGTTGGGGAAATTTAGTTTCGCAATGACAAGTAATGCAAACAATTAACTTTAAGCATTTTTGTAGAATGAATCCGAAATAACTGTCAACAATAAGCTTTCAAGGTCCGCGGATGAATAGTGTATGCCATGAAGATGTGCGCTCAGTGCCCCTACAAAAGAATACTGTTGCCGTCAGAAGTTAAGATCCAAATATTTGGTCCAACAGCAAACTGACTGTCCGTGTCTAGCATATTGAAAAAAAACAAGACGTTGTCTTCCGAACAAATAATATTTACGAGCACAATAAACAAAACCGGTCTGTTAAAGATTTTTTATTCTCTGGGGGCATGACAATGCATTGGAAACTGGAAGAATGCTGCAATTTTGCTAACTACTCACGTCACACGTTCTCCCGGTCTGTCATACCCGTGCGTATTCATGTGGAGAATAGCAGACTCACGCGTATTGTTTACAAGCGACTAATTTGAGGTAAGCGAGATGAAACTTACCGGGATGGAACGATGATGTGCTCTTAATGTGAAAAGGTGATCATTCAAATAGCTCTAAATTTATGCATTGTGCTAACCTGATTGTAAAATTCGCGCTGCTGGTAGCAATATTGAATAGGAAATGATAGCTCAATATTCTGATTACCTGTTATCAGCATTCGGGGACCAAAGAAACAGCGAATCATGTGAGTAATCAGGGAAGAAATACGATTTTAACTAAATTTGTTTTGCTTATTGATTGCCGTTGTAGACAAGAGAGTATGCCTTCGAATGCGTCGCCATATATGAATGATGATGAGATGTCTCATAAATGAATCACTGGACTGATTATTAGATTTCCGCACTCACTGCACTTGACAACAGTCTGCAGTGGAAGGTGACTACAATTACTGGTCGATAAGTACTGGAGGCAAAGGGCGGTGTTGCCCGTCGCGCTTCCTGCTTCGAGATAACGGGTTTTCTTACTTTTCAGTAAATTTTACCATCCTTATAGACAAAAATATTTGTTCTTTGCTATAAACTGATAGAGCGAAAGAATTTCACATACGACATTCGCTTGAATGCTTTGTGTTAAAAGCATCCTAGACAGTGCGGTGTTATAGAAATTCAAGTGTTTCTCTCCGAGTTATGAACAGAAATTTGAGGACCGGGAGGGGGAGATAATGAGTCAATTGAAGTCTATGAATGATATCAGTCTCAAGATAGACGTACAAATTACCAGAACAAATTGCTTAGATTTACAAACAATTTTACTGGGTGGTCCTGAGACTCAAAGCAAAAATTATTAGTGTATACTCTGGAAATTATGACGCAATCTGTATGCTCAGATATTTACAACTGAGATTTAGTAATCGACCAAGCGTCCAACACGGGCAAGTAGGCGTGCAAAAGGTCTCCGGTTTGCTGATCATTAATCAGGTAGCTTAGATGACTGATTGCGGAACATGATATCGGATTTGGTTGACTTTCTACCTAGGCTGTTCTGAGCAGTGCATAATTTGCTATTTTAACAAATCAAGTCAGTTTAATTTTTGTAGCCTATTACCCACGTTTTGGATTGCTAACTCAACACATCTTGTTCTAATTCTCGAATGGATTTGGGCAATCGAATGAGTTTAGTATTCAGTCGATATTACCAACATCATTCTTTCCCGCTAAAAGTGTTAAAGATACTAAAATGATTTTTGCTTAGCAGTGCACGATTGATTAACGAGAACACAAATGTCTTTAGTCACAGTCGAAATTTTGCGACTGTAACCCTAAGGCCTGTCTCGGATAATGATTACACTGGTAAGGCTTTGGCCATAGCCGGAAGTCAGTTATGTGGATCACATTTTTGCCGAAGTGAAGTCCACAGAGACTGATCATACAAACATTTCCCGTAAAAAACGTTGCATAAAACGAGCAGAAAAAAGGAATCAACAAAACCGAAGAAACAAACGGACAATGACCAGACAACGTGAGCGCAACTGGGATGACTGCATTTGTGTTACAAAACACGGACATCACAGTTGCCTTCTGATTACCTAAAAGCCGTGATCAAAAAATAACAAACAAAGAGTGAAAGAAACAAAAGAATATATTATGAAACGTCAATTAAGGGGACCATGAGGAACGACTGATTGGTTAAGTCACCCAAAAATGGCCATTCTCAACCGCAAATGTTGACTAAGGTACAAACAAACGTGATTCGATGCCTGCGTTACTTCCGTTCGTTAGGATTCAAAACGTCAAAGGTTCGAACGGAAGTCGAAAATCCCGGATAAGGTAGTCACGAAATGGGTGAGGAAATATACTGAAACCTGACACTGTGCTTGTGACTTTTAATCAAACACTAAATTGATAACGTTTTTAGTCCGGTGAGGAGCGAAAGAGTCAGTTAACAAATTAAGTTGGGAGTCAAATCAGCAGGTTCATACTATAAATCTGCATTGCTTGTATTGAAGCTTGGGATAAAGAAATTATTAAAAATGAATGAACAGCATACAGATCATGAGAAGAAATTTCTCAAGCCGAACACTCAACATTTAAGGAGAAAGGTTAAGTTATCAAAAGTCAGGCGCAATAAGAAAAGGGCCTGAGTTTATTTCGGTCTCGCCAGAGTATTCTAGTTAGCTGCAATTCAATAAAACCAGACCGCTACAAGCTTCGCACGCAAACTTGTTGTCGCGTTGGATGTCAAGTGGTCAGCTGTCAGAAAACAGTGGAAACCAACTTAATTCAGAGCAAAAAGTAGACTTGGTCCTGTTTATCCGTTCTTATCAGTGCATTTTCTTTTTGTATAATAATTATTCTATCCGTGTTCTCGGGTGTTCGCTGAACGTACCTAATATGACTTGAACATTTGTAAGCAAGTAATTATTTTTAACGACCACAAACCGCTTACCTGGAAAAGTGTCTGATATATTCAATAAAACTAGCACAACAAGTGATCTACAGATTGGGTTGGATATACTGATTCATGCTTGGAGTAGACTTCCCAATAGTTACTGACTGACGATTAAATAAAACCAAAAGATAACTTGAAACCAACTCTTTCACAGCTACCGAGAGAAACGCGATGATGCGTTTACTCAAAACACTTCCATCAGGTATGCTTGGAAGTTTTAAAGAGCGATTTTGTACAACACACTGAATAGTCATGCATTATAGATGCTAGGCTATCCGGGATAATTTCTAAGGAAACACTACTACTAGAATTATTACTAAAAAAAGATCACATAGCAGTCGTGTGCCACTGGTCACTCAGATTCCAGAGTCTGTAGTTCAACGTAAGGTTTAATCTAGGCCAGTAGTTTGCAGTACATTTGCGTAAACTGAGTAGTTTAAAAAATTCTTGTCAGAGTGCTTTAGAAGAGCGCAGATCACCAGCGAACAGGAAGAATGATGGTGTTGCAGTTCCATTCAAGAACACAGTACTCAAATCCGTAGTAAATCGTAGTAGGCACAAAATTTGTTTTTATAAGTCAAATTAGTAGGATGCAAAAGTTGGCTGCGGAGACCGCAAAAGCGTCACCAAATGCGAAGAAAGAATAGTAGGGACAGCAGTAGCAGGAGAAGGGACAACTGCAACTACATTATCACGTGACACATCGGTCCAATAAATCGACACTAACTACTCCCAGTGAGACTCGATTCGGTATCACTTTTCTGGGCCAATGCCTTAGAAGATTATTTCATTAGTAGTAGAAATTAGTCGGACACAAACATAATGAAGACCTAAAAATGAGTCGCAAGTACACTGGTTATGAACCCTAACAAGTATGAGGCAGAAAAGTAGTGGGCCCATGTTTTTAATGTTGAGTTAAGAGCTGATACCGAAGGGTGAGTATATCCCTGTTTTACAAACGTCTGATGGGCATTGTAAATCTTGAACCACAGTGATGGGTTGTCAGAATTACTGCTTTTCCCTCGGATGCAGAGCTTGCTTTGGTAACAGAATACACTCAAAAACCAAGGAGTTTTGAAATCTTTTTTCTTATGTTCAATGCTAAACACTGAGTGGAATTTTTTGCGAAGTTCTTGCCTCATTCCGCAAAGAACAATGCACGTTATCTTGCTTAGGAAATGCAGCGCACTGGTTTTATATTGCAAAGTGAGCTGGATGCCTTATTTTGAAGACCAAACAATACCGTCGAAAACTCATCGTTACAATCAAAATGTGGCGTGAACTTGGAAACCTAAACCAGTCCTGCGACACAAAATTACTCCGACAGCCTGTTTAATTGGAGGTTTCGAATTACAAAAGAAGACTGTCGCAAAGACCTAAAGTAATGTTTACCACCAGTTTATATTTGTGTTCCAAACACTGAATTTTTGTTGTAATAAGTTAGACAGTATTACAACCGGCTATCTGATGTGGTGGGAAAATGTTTCAGTTAGTTGTTTTTTTCGACATGAATGGACATATTTCTTCGGGTCGGATGATGCAGGATCCAAGTCTGAGTCAGATTTCATTAAATCAAAGTTTGAGTAGAACAAAATGCGCACCGATTCAGAAAGATAGGGTCAGTTTATGGCATAGAATTACTGTTCTGAAGGATGACTGATGACTCGTCATATTTTACTTGATCTATCATGAAACAGTCTTGGTATAGAGTGTTTCTTGCTTGGTTACGAAGTAAAAAAACTAAGAAACAAAAAAAGAATTAAGCCCGGAAATAGAAGGGCTTTTCAGCAAAAAATGTCCGACAGACTGTGCCACAAAGAGTATTGGCGTAATCCGAAGAAAGCAAATGCCTCCTTCTTGACGGTCACAAAACACAGGAATTACAATGAGGCTGTAATTAAAATGCATGAATCGAACTTGCAAAAGAATATGCAAAAGTTATTTTGTAGCTCATTTAGTCCCGATTAGCAAGTAAGCAGTTTGTGCTGGAAATATGACAAGGAATAGACACAACTCATTTGGAATGTGCATCTTAGAGTAGAAACAATCCCTGCTTCTTAAGAGTGATCACACTAAGCTACTAATTGAAGAAGCTAAATATTGTCAAAATCAAACACCCAGACCATTTGTTGCATGCTTGTCACGGTGTTGGAGAAATATGACGTCGAGGATTGGTAAACTCTATTTAGGTCTATATTCGAAGATCAGAGGTGCGACGAGAAAAGAACCAGATATCTGAAGGGCACTAAACACTGCAACTTTAGAATCCCTTAACAATCTGACACTCTCTAATTAACGTTGTCTAATGTTCTTGAACAAATTCTAAAAATGTGAAAAAATGAAGCTAGGAGAATGGAGTGGTAACTAGTTATCTTAGAAAAATCCCACTGGATAAAAGATACCTTATTATAGCCTAAAGCGGTATAAATAATTTTTCGTAAGGGCTACAAGTAATCTGATTATGCTAAGGTGTATATGTGTACGGAAGAAGACAGTGACTAAAACCACGGAACTAACATGATACAGGAATTTTAAGCGGCGAACTTGTCGTGAAAAATACCCCTTCACTGGTGAAGCTACAGTTAAGAGACCAAACGGGAAAGCACAGCGATGCCGTGAATGCGGAGGAGCAAGTTTACTTGCAAACGAGCAGGCTGTGCGTTGGACATTCAAGTGACATGGTGGAAACGTGTCAGAAGAGTTAAGGCTGAACTTGAATACGCGTTAAATATTATGAAAGTAACCAACAAATGAAAGCTTTACATTTACGCCCCAAAGTTCACCGCCAGCCGGGATGACATCATCAGTTTGAAAACGAGCAGTGGTGCAAAGTTTTACGATCTAAATATGAAGTTTTTCAATCAGGAACTCGTGAAAATCGGCATAACTTTTCACTAGACTTCCACAAACTCAAAAAGCTTATGGTTTGTACAATCTGGTTTTTATTGAGAGATTCGAACAGTCCCGAAATGCTGTGCATTCGGATTCTTAGCTGATTTTATTCACTGAGTACTTGGATGTCATAGGCATGTGGTCCTAGCAACGAAGACTCTAAGCAAAAGAATTGTTTTTACATGTTAGCTAAGTTCATTTCGATTCAGTTTGCACACGCACTAGCCTTTCGCGCACAAGTTCTGAATTCAATTATTACCTCGAGACAAGTGATAGTAGTGAAACCAAAATCAAGGGACTATGAGACGGAGGGATTATATAGAAGCAGAAATACTTCGAATGCAAGCATATGGAAGTTCGTCTTATGGTCTAAAGTTTGCGGCCTTCGAGTTATGAGATCTCGTGGACGTCAGTCGGTAACCTAAACCGATCTACTAGGGACAGCCTGATGGTCAGAGTTTTCTTGACCCTTCTCTTTGCTTGGTCATGAGTTGATCAGTTTGACCCATCTGTCTTGAAGATCACTGCTGTTGTTGTATGCTTCCTATCATCCAAAAAATATGCCCCAACATCCCTCGTTCAATTCAATCCACTTCCTTTTCGATCATAAGAATTCTATAGCCTAAAAGCCTCGGTCAAATTTTACCTTCTCTAATGGAATTTTGCGGTCATACCCTAGCATACTACAAAGATATCGGTGTTTCGACACTGAGAATCCTCACAGAACCACTCTTAGCGACTATATTTCTGAGCCGGGAAAGTTCAAAATAACAGCAAATCTGAGTTTATCAAAAGATAGCTGGCAAAATTTCGGAAACGTTAGCCAACTGCATGGCCATTTCAGAAACGAAAAGGCAAGTATCAGGACCAAATGATGTAAGGAGTGTATCTATTTGATTATAAAATTTGCCTTGAGGAAGACTATTCACGGTAGTCGAATCGTTGACGCATTACATCTACCAACAACGCTGTGTTGTTAACGTTACATCATTCACAAGAAAAGGCAAGTAGATAGATAAAATGCCAGATGAGATATCAATATGCTGTACGCTTGCACATGTACAATCGAGATGAGTATGAAGTAAAGTCAACTATTGCGAGCAATGTTATTAAGTAGAAGAAACAAAGGCTAATCGTGCAGAAAAATCTGTACACATTTGTAAGTCCCGAAAGGTTGTAAAAATGTTGACTGATAGCAAACAAGTGACAACTGTTGAACAGCCGACTGTCCCAAGATTTTTGCTGACGCTCAAAAAAAAAACGAAATATGCACAGCATAAGCCGGTAGTCCGTACCGCTGAATGATTTGTGGTATATCAATCCTACCAAGTAAGTATGAATTTTACTATGATAGAGGGCAACTCGCTGTCCCCAGACTCACTACCACACCTGAGATCTTACACGGTCCAATACCAATCAAAGTTTCAAGGCTGTGGTTGATAATTCCCTCTCACGCTTTGTAGTTAGCTCTAATTGTCGTGGGGACTGACCATTCTATTCAGCCCATACATGAAACATGTCATTAAATACTACTGTTTTAAGTAACGTTCACATCTGTGACAGTTTGGCAACAAAGCTTTAGCACGAGCAGATAAATAGTACATCATCCATTGGTCTCAGAAGACTTATCCCTGAAACTGTTGCATCAAATTGCCGAATTTGTGTGATTCGTTCGGATCACTGGTACACAGATTAGAAATGTAAAGTGTCAGCAGCATTTATTCCTTGGGCACGCCTAAATACCTCGAACGAGAACTGCGCAACCACAATGTGTTCTGCCTTTTGAAGTGACATTTGATGGCATGTATTTTCTGGGCCATAATTTTCAACTAGAACTGCTGTGGTATGTGGCATCAGCCATGAATTCGATGATGTGAATTATCCCTTTCTTCACTCACAAAAGCTATTTTAAGATGCTGAATTCGTTATGCCCTACGAAGTGTCA
Source organism: Fasciolopsis buskii (assembly GCA_008360955.1). Lineage (NCBI taxonomy): Eukaryota > Metazoa > Platyhelminthes > Trematoda > Plagiorchiida > Fasciolidae > Fasciolopsis > Fasciolopsis buskii. Next base: position 156,658 of record LUCM01008266.1, on the reverse strand, counting down.
CAAGGATGAGGGATGTTGTCTGTTGGTTGTAAGTGAACCCCTATCCGCCATAATGGCATAAAAACTATCAAGAAGGCCAGTAAAATGGCCCACGCAATTTATCAAACTAACAATTTCACAATTACAAAGTCTGATCAAGTGTCAAGTTCAAGTGGGTGTATGGCTAAAGTTTGGTGTGCAACGTTCATAAGCTCAAATCAAAATGAGTCAATTGGTCACTAGAAAACAATCAATCCTTTACCTGTTTAACTCACCGACAACCACCGCGCCAGTGCACACACGTTGCTAGTCTACAACGATCGATTAGTTGGACCGGAAGAATCAGCCATTGATGTTAAGGTACACTTTCGAATAAACTCGCAACCAACTTTCAAAGTTTTAAGAATAAGCGATTCTTGGGCTGAGATGCTGAGCAGTCTGTGGCCCGATCTTGCTCGGTTTAAATCGATATTAGATAAGCAATGGCTAAGGACTCAAGAACAACCGCTTGTTTAATAAATAATGCGCGATGAAGATTTCGTTCACTGCAAATTATTGTGAATCTGTTCCCCTGTTAAGTCAGCTTGCACCAATGAATTAGTGATCTCTGCCGGAACAGTTTTTGCTTGATTACACTCCTAGAATTTGGTAGGTGAAAAGCCTCGCAGAATGCAGTCATCTGTCACGTGCCACTCGAGGATTTAGTAGAAATTCACCCTCGTATGTTCGGCATTTGATTACTCTCACCGCTTCCTGTGCACGTCCATTACAAAACCCTAGAACCTATTAGGTAGGTGTTTGAAGGATTGACTTAATTGTTTACGCTTTTCACAGAATATTGACGGGATTTGGAAAATAAAATCCGATGAAACGTGTCAGCTTTTTCAATACAGTGTGGATGCATATCAACGAGCCATTGTTGAGTTCCAACCACAGTGTAATTCAATCAACCACGGGAGCTCTGATTCCCATCGCAAATGCATAAAAGATTGGCCAGAATGGTCAGCTTGTTTCGGGCTTTTGCAAATAAATTGGGCGGCAAATTTTGTTTCGAAATGCGAAGTCGATCGGCCAAATGATTCAGTGCTGAGCTGTGTCATCTGGTGCCCTAACGCAACAAAAAAGTCCACAAAATCAGATTTCAACAACTTTTCTGATGTTTGGCAGATCAGTGCTCGCTTTTGGGTAACTAATAATCTGAATCATGAAATAGTTGCATTGTTTTGCCCCGTCTTAGTTTATTTGGACGAAAGTTTTAACAGACTGTATAGGGGAAAGATATACATTATATTATATATATTATATGCATTATATATATTATATATATTTAATGACTGTCAGATTTAAGCAGTTGACAAGTCAAAGATGAGCTATTTATCTTACTCGAATGAATAATTCCTATTCGAGAGAGATGATTGCGTGACTGACTTAAATGATGAATTATTTAAATGGTAGACGGGTTAAAAATTAGACCAAACACCTGAGCTACCAAAGAACAGACGAACGTTGGTGAGAATTTGATCATGCACATTTATCTTGACTGATCACAGTTGACTGTCAAAACCACCGGAACAAATGTGTCACTGGTCTTTCTTGACCTCCGGCCTGTTGAAGGGATATCACATTTGATCATCCAGTCATTAAAAAGGAAATTATCAAGGTATTCTTTTTATCTTTCAGCGCTCCTCTCCTATCGTTTGGTTATAGCTAGCATTATGACTATTTCGTGAATTAGGAATATACTGAATTCAATCGATGAGGAAGCTTTCACTGATGCAACTTGCACCTTGTTCTGGGGAGACTCGAGTTTGTGTGTACTAACCACCTGTGATTTTGAGCAGTTGGTCAGGTAAAATCGCTCAGTTGCCGGTATGTTTTGTGCATGTATCATTTAAGTTGTCAATCTGTTACATGCAGCCACATGACTTCTAACCCACCACTGTTTTTAATCACTGTCGGAGAACATTGTACGTATATACTGGACTGATATTTTCTAATCCATGGCGATTTAAATAAAAAAACGATCATAATGAATTCCGTGCGACGATTTGTGTGGTAAGGAGATTACGTTAGCTATGAGCAAGTTAGAAAGTTGCGAAAAAAATAACTACGAAAAGTTGAGTTTGTGTGAGATTCTCGTAAGAAAGTGTTCGTAGATTGGTATAATAAGGATGCGTATTATTTTTTGTGAATAAACACACCTTCAAGCCCCAAGTCTGATGGCCAAGCCTAACATTCATAATATAGAATCGTGCGAATTGCTCAAAAGAAAGCGGCATTCACGAGGTTTGTGCGTTTCGAGTTCGGATGCTTGGTCAAATTAAAGCGGTACACGTCAGTCTGGAATCCTAGAAATGATACTCACATTGTCAATTTGTTCTCATCAACGATTTCGGTGCACGGCATGTAACACGATCTGTGGAATGATCGATCGATCAAGACAAGAATCGACAGTTTACCTTTCGGATAATCCGGTGTCATGTTACTAAGTTCTAATAATTGAATGAGATCATTCGAATCCATACTATTTCTAACGTTCGAAATAAAACGATATCTGTCCCGTGGGTAAAGAACTGTTTTGTTTAAATAAGCAAAGTCCATTTAATTCTATAAACTGATGATCTGCTGGTCCAGAATGGGCAGTTATGAAAAAGGGAAACTATAGTCCTCACGAAAAACCCCACCGAGAGACATCCGATCAGTGGGTAATTCCGCTACCTGAATGACACGAATTTGCATTAATCTACGCATGTGACTGTATGTGCTCACGTAGTCAGCATATAACAATGATATATTAGAGTTCTGCTTTCCATTGAGTAACCTTACAGTCCGTGGCTGGAACTTTCTGATTAAGCTATTGATTGACGAAGATGAGTATATAACGGATCACAAAATTGTCGTTTGTTCCTTCCTTATAACCACTTGGATTGCTTGTTTTCACGTACCATATTGTAAAAGCAATGAAGTGGTGAATAGTTAATTAATTTGTACTTGACACTTGTCAACAAAACCAACCAACTTGACTTTTATCAGTCAATCATTGCATTTGTTTGGGGCAAATTTGTCGAGCAGATTGTCGGAATTCGCTGACAACTATAATGCATGACAACACCCTGGGAACTCTTAGACAGGTATTTTTATAATGTTTCGGTAGAGGATAACAGGAATCGATAAAAGTAATAGATTGTTTTGTTCATAAAAGCCTCATAACGACTAGCACTGACCTTTTTCTAGTTGGGAAAAGGTAAAAATCTTTTGTTGATAAGCTACCAACACTGAATACCTGAAAGTTGTTTACGGAACTTCAAAAGTTAGATGCATTCAGAGTAATTTGTTTAAACACAACTGTCCGCACAAGTGGTGCGCAGTTACGGGAAATCAAAATGACCCGAATGATTCGTGATCATCCATGGCTTTTCAGCTCAGTAGAAATGTGGCTTCTTATGCTACTAGATTTCAACGTGTACCATCCAAATTTCAGTGCAACACTGACGACAGACGTGTGTAGAGGTGATTTACCTAAATTAAGCAAAGACAGTTAAAGGTCATTCTATTCTTATCGGTTTCGCGTCTTCCTATTTTCCAAAAGAATAATGTTGAGTTTGGTCACAACTTAAAACCGCTTAAAAACCAGTCGAGTAGAACTGTGAGATAGTCGAAAAGTTGAAACAGCATCCTGGTCTTGCAGTTTCGTAGCGAAAAAAGGGTATAAATCTTATGAATGCAATAATTTGTCCGTTCTGCAGAATGGAATTAACATTTTTAGGCAATTAATGACTTGCAGTTTTCATGAAAATGTTCGTAGGTAAATCCATCTGATTAAGTTTCTCATTCCATTCAGGCCCGGGGTTTATAAATATCCAGCTATTCTAAGTTCTCCACACTTCAAAACACGAGAATGGAACTAATGTATACACATTTATGATTTTCATGTAAATAGTACACACGGCAATAGTAATCAGGCGACTATGTGTTATCTTTGTATGGTATCAAAAAATCGGCAACCTCTACTTGTACTCTACGTAGATAAAGCAAGTCTGATTCTTACATGAATCGTGTTTAGGTGAATAATTAGATAGAAATACAGCAGGAGACGGGAAACTGTCTTCGACGAATACAATGGATCCAAAAATTCCGGAATCAATAAATTGCGACTGTGTGAGAAAAAAATATCAAGCAATTTGAAAGACGTTTTATTCTCAGCAATATGTTTCGCAAATGAAAGGATGAAAAACATTTCCTCGGAAGCACACAACCGGTATACGGATGGTTGAACAGAAGAATACCTGGTAGGCATACGTGAAGAGCGGCAATAACCGCGAAACCGGCCTTGTGCTACCGAGGAAATATCGTTCATCCATCCGCATGCGAAATATACTAGTAAGAAGAAAACCCAACACATTAAGGCTTTGTGTCCCCTTTTTTGAAAGTTAGCTTTATCTGACCGATGAAAATTCTCCAACAAATCGCGGTGTCATTCTTAAGTGGACTTATCCTCCATTCACGCTCCTAACCATTCAAGCAAGACTCTAGTGAGAAATTTGAAAAACGCTCTAATAAACCTTATATGGGACCTCTGGCAGACGAAAATGCTGTTTTTTATTAACGGCTCTCCGGTGCTTTGAGATAGCAACCCAGATCGTAGACCACGGGTGTCACACTTCTAGCCGGCAAAAATGAAATTGCAGCTTAAACGCAACATCCGAATACTTCTATTACACTGTTCTGTTTGTTCCCTGTTTTCCGGGTCTTTTGGAAGCAAGGTTGACCAGTCGTGTGGACAAGTTTCATCATAATCGAAATTTGTGAAAGCACATCTGAAATCCTAATGATCGTTGATTCTTCGAGTCAATAAACTAGAAATATTCGTTTAAGAATGAAGACCTTATGTATACATTAACTTTGAAGGCTGGTCTACTTATGTGTACCAGTTGTGGCCGATTCGGGAGCTATCTGCTTTCAAGATCATCCGGACCGATTTCCATAAACACGCTGTAAATCAGAATTTCTGAATTTTTAACAGCAGCGTTATCTTTCGGGCAAAGGGCTGCAAAAATGCCATAGATATTTTTTCATCATGGACTACACGTAAATTAAGAGTCGACCAGTTCATGCATAAGAAAGGGTATGACCAATGACCTTCAAAGTTCAATCTACTAACTGCACCAACTCAAGTGGCCTTGAAAAGTAAGCGAGGGCGAATCGAAGAAGATCCTACCAGGTCGAGTATCTTGACTAGTAGGAAGAATGGTGACTTCGTGCTCTCGAACTAACGCACTAATTTCTACCAATGGTGACTTTGGGTTCGACAACTTCATAACCAATCGTCCTGGAAATATTCATTATGAACATGTGTAATCGAATGAACCCTTTTTGCGTTCCCCAGTTTATCAAAAGGATCACTTCTTTGCAAATTTTAGACACAGGGACGTCAGAAAAAACGAACTGAAAGTAACAGTTTGGATTTTGCCGGTACTGGGTTCATGTGTTTCCATACTCATTAAAGCGGCTCCGAAACTATCTGAGAAATAAGCTTCTGGTTTATTATATATGTATGAATATATATATATATATATACTGATATATATAGTTACATATATGTGAATATGTATATATATATACGGACAGCTAGAAGCTGAGCTGCAAAAATGATAACTTGTGATACAACGTATGTGATGTGAACGCCACTCTCGGTTCAAATGGTTGCGTAATAGAAAGGTAAAAGAAAATATGTTTCCGCTTTTGTCAGATTAGGAGCAAAATTTTGGTAGTTCATGCTTTCATATTCTGGAGCGGTCTTTAAATGTTGCAAGACGGTCATTGCAAGTCAGGAAGCGAGTTTCATCTTTTGTAACCCAAATTTTTACCAGTCCATAACATGAAGAAATTGGAACAATTCCTGATTTATCCATATGGGAACAAATAGGTAACGCTTTGTTGACAGAACCCATGATAATGAATTTATTTCCGACAATTAACTACCTAGTTTTCATCCATATCTACCAGCCGGAATGGACCGAAATAGAATTGTGCATTAGAGCTCGAACAAAAACCTATATTTGCTTCGTTGGTTGATCAGGTTATTAATATTACTGTTAAAGAGATAATCAAGTTTGAGGTACAAACACCTAGGAGTTGAGAATCACCACCTAAAATGCCGGATTGTTGGCACACAGATCAACAATACTCGCTGACTTGTACGGTCGGGCAGTTTACAAGTTCAGACACGAGTCTGTCACGCAAACAAATCTCACCGATAGAAGGGAGTACGCGTGCACACATCCGCAGACACAGAGGTAGGGAGACTTGACTACACGCCCGGCAAAACCGAGTCTAATGTGAAACTAGATTATTGTAGCAAAATTTGGTTTTCACCAGGTTGAGAACAACAGTATGTGAACACTAGAGCGTGGGATGACAGAAGAACAGAACGACACGGGGCGAATGAGTGCAAACAAGTTCCATGGAACTGGACGTCGTCAACTAAATTACTTGAGCATGAAACTTTGCGATAACCGCCAACAATCGTAATCACAACTTGCACAGTGTGGCCCATTTTTTTATTTTTGTTTTTATTCTTTACCATACAAGTGACTCACACGTAGATGAATCGGGGACGGAAACTCCGTTTAACAAAACGATTTTAGCCATTACAGAGTGAGAAATGAGACCCCGTATTTCATACACCGAGCTGGAAACAATTTGATGCTGCTAATAAACATGAGTTGCACGACCTGTACCAAATAGTTCAGGAAAAGAGCTTGAAAGTCTAATTATTTGGTCTTTTCCACTCTGATCACATCATCTTTTGTGCGCTTAAAGACTGAATGCAACCGATTGCAAGTACAAGTGCAAATGACAAAAGCGATGTAGTGTACTGACAAACTTAGCTCATGGGTTTCTGTTAAGAGATACAAGTTGAACTTCTAATTTGATTGCATTGTTCGCATTTTCGTGGAATCCATGTCAATAGAGGGATGAAATTTCTTTTAATGGCGGATTTTTCTTAAGAAACGAAATACTGAAACTTGGGATCCTGGAGAACCGTGTGCTTCCGCCAGCTGGAGTTTATTGCCAGTGGTTTTAAACACTGCAGTTCGGAGAATGCACCTCAAATGCAAAATGGTGGACCGCGATAAACCATCATCTATTTTTATCAAATCAAATGACGTATTCTTTTAACCGGACGTCTTACTAAAGCACAAGACAGCAGATCATTTTAGTGATAAAACCAACACCAACTTCGGAAGGGAACGAGGAAAGGAAGTCGGGTCAAGATATGCGTTTGTCATCATTAGTTGAAAAAATATATTTGTGGCTAATAGTATTTGTACTGCCGTTACAGATGGCATGCATAATTTTTAAAGGATGTTCTTCAACTTATCAACTGGACTGAGTGAAATAATCCAGCTTGCCATGATTTGATTTTAGAATACAAACAGTAACATTCATTGCTACTTTGAAATTACCTACCGGAATTTGTCCAATCATATCATCGTCATGTTGTCTAAAAGTCCAAGAGAACATATCAAAAACAACGAAAAATGTCACATCTATCCAGATCATAGTACGAAAGTTTGTAGACGGGTCGGTTGAATGAAGTCAAGGGTTTTGACCAACAGTGAGTGTCATTACGGTCAACACATGTTGTTGTTTGACTAAAACAAGAAGAGAAAAGTATACGGAAACAACGTATGAAGAAAACTTGTTAATAAATTCCAATGAAACTTAGCACCGTTTCCCAAAACATTTAATTTAATTTTCCAATCATTCCCTGTTTGTCTGCTTACTCTACTGAAGATAATTCATTAACTCGTGTTCTCTACGGGACCGTAAAGTATATGCATGTGAATATACTGACACATGACTGTATGAAAAAATCAGGTAAAATTTCATCAATAAGAAATACAGGTCGTCCGACGGTTCCCAATTCTTTATTCTACTACATACTTTTGAGAATCTCCTCGATTCCGGAGTCGACGATATGAACCATCTTGGGTTTTATTTAAGAGGAAGATTTACAGATGTTGGCAACCAGTCGGTTATCGTGCCATTTACTGGGAACACGAAACGGAATGGGGACATTTTCGGTTTATTCATGTGACTTGACCTGCTGACTTGACTACATTGTGATACTTGACCGCAGATTGCCCAATTTCGCCCAACGGGCGGATGCCACTCCTCTCGACTTTGCCTGCGGTTGACCTCATTCAACACTTTCGTTGCTTTCCTAGTCCCAGTTTCCCGGATTTCATTGTGCACTTTGCAAGGATGCACGCGCAAACGTTTAGGTAAACAGACAGTCGCGAGAAGCATTGTCGACATAACCGAACAGGAAAAGATATTTTTCATAGTATTTCTCTTCCGCTGATTATAGTAACTTTATTTATTCAAAGATTTATCTTCTCGGGTAAAAATTGAACATGGAAACCTAATCTGACACCGCTTGCTCTTACGCAGTTTGATTTCCTATTGTTAGCGGTGCGCGGTCACTACGAGAAATGATTAAGACTACAACCAGCGATGCTCGTTCATTGGCCCTACGAATACACGCGCATGCAACGTACTACAAAACTAGGCATGTTAAATTCCAACCTTTCCAGCTGCGCATGCTATGACAACTTTTGAGGCAGAAACTGAAACCGGAAGAGCACACCGATTTTCTCACGAAGGTTTATACTGACAAGGAATGATTGTGTCATGGTCCGAAATACGCTAATGACCCATTAGATATTCTCTAAAATGCCCAGTTTATGATTGCGCATAAGGTAAACGTCTTGCGACGATCCACTGTGGGCCGGAATTCGGGTGTAAAAGAGAACCACGGGCTTTGGGTTCTAGTGCCACGAAATTACCGAAATTATTTCGCTGTCTATCGATTATTTAGGACAAAAAATGTGGATGTTTAACGTTTCATCAAATGTATTCATTTTTGAAATCAGTCATATCTGCAAAGAGCATTTGAACTGAGATTTCATTCTCTCGTGACATCCAATGTCACTTCGCGTTTTGTGATGATGCACAGGTATTTGTGTTTAGTTAGGTGCGGTCTGTGGATGGCTCTGATTCGTTCCGTGCATTTCGCAAATTATATGGATGGTATTCATTTTTTTGTGAGTTTTTTTATATTTAGCCCTTGTGAATGACTCAAACTAGGATGTAAAATCTCCCGGTAAGAGAGAGAGAAATTGAGTGCACAGCGTTAATTAGGATACTTTCAAGTTGACCAACGTTAGGTTTGGGTGAAAACATCTTTTCTTTAAGAACTTTGGAGTCTGTGATTCGCACTTTACAAGCCTTTATTCAACAGTGCATTTGGGTAAACGTCCATGTTCGTGCTTCGCCTTTAACTGGGACAGATAATGTTGATTCCAAAATGTCTCATAAGAAAGCCACAAAAAGAGATTCATAACAGACAAAACGAATGAAACCAGCTCGTTACTCTTTGCATTTTTCCGTCATGCAGCCTTAGTTCTGTTGCTTAAAAAAACTTAATTGAATTTCATTTGACATGGAAGGTCTTATATATGTATATATAAATATATATGTATTAAGTAGTACCTGGATGGGTGAACAAAATTTATCCGGGAGCACGACCGGTTTTGCGCTTATTTTCGGTCGTCAAGTATGCGAAACCCGTACTCTCTTGTCCAGACATACTTATACTTGTAAATCCCGAATTGGTATGTCTCACCAGAATCGGACTTATATATATGTGTATATATAGATATCTGTAGTCTAGATTCGATGGACGGTGAATTGCAAACTAACTGTTGCTAGCTTCAAGGTAAAAAATGCATCTAGACAGTGATTATTGTTCATTCTTTTTGAACTGCACAGTGATCGAAAACTGGAGTCATCTTTGAAACAGGTCAAGAACAGTAAGCGCTTAGTTCAAAAATCACCAATTTGACACCATGTACTTTGAGCACGGGATCGACAACCTTCGTCGAGTTTCGTTGACAACCAAACATGTTGGCAATTGCCCGTAAGCCGAACTGCACACCATTTCATTTTACCTTTCTCGTCCAGGAGTGATTTGTAACGAGTACGTGTCCATTAGGTTTCGACCAGAACTGTACGGACACTTGGTTGGCAAGCTGCGTTTCGATTTGATTTTTGGCTATGTTTGCAGGTCGGGCATCGAGTCCGTCAAACAATAAAGCATAAAAAGTGTGACTTAAAAAAGTTAAGAATCGACCTGTAAAATGCCTTGCTGATGTATTACTTTCGTTTCATTCAAATTAGACGTGCAAACAGGGTTGCGAGTATATAGAAGAGATCAAGGCTTTCAATGTGAATTCACAAGGTCAGACCACGGGGCTGTTGGCTGAAAGCACGATCAATCTACTTTTGGCCTATTTCGGTGGTCATTCTCAGGTCAGCTATCACAATCAAAAAGTGCTCACAGAAATTTCAGCCGCGGTGACCAGAAACTTCCCAGTAGTATACTTCGCATGCGGATGGATGAACAAAATTTCAGGCCTTGTATCCCCTTTCTGAAAGCTAACTTTGTCTGATCGACAAATCGCCACGTCATTCCTAAATGAACTTTTCATCGATTCACGATCCTAACAATTCAAACAAGATTCTAGTGAAATACACTTCATGTTCCCATAAAGCATGGCACATGGAACGTCGAATCTTTGTTATGCCACCGATCTCAATTCGGTCCCAGTGCCATTAATGTGCTCCTAGCTTCTCCACATGAACCTTTTCAGATTTGTTGCCTCATCTATAATCGTTTCTGTCCTCTCTCCTATAGGAGCTGACAGAGTACGACCCAATGCGCTTTTAGACAATTGAAACATCAAGTGCAGTGTGTGTCACATTAATTTACAAAAATAACAGGCCAACAAAGGTTGACCGAAGCCGCGTCACTTTTTATCGATGCGTGATTATTAAATAAAAATATTGAAGTTATGCACTCCTTTGTTTGCATAAATTAAATAGATATTATATTCTAGCCGAAAAATACCCAACTGATGAGAAATTGTCGCATTCAAACTTGGTATTTTCAGAACAGCGTGCATCCTTGGGTAAGCAACTGGGAACTGAAATGTTCGAGTCACGAACTGGATTCTATGCTATCCACTCTTCCTTTTGTGCAATTGTCTTCTAGTATCTTTGGCTGCTTGTATAGAATGGAGAAAGCTTGTAAAAGATTGAAACCCCAAAGGCTATGAAGCCTAAAGCACACTAAATGACAAGCAGTGGAGGTTATACGGAAATTGGAAATAGAATGGAGCCACACAGGTTCGCTTTCGTAGGCATGGAAATGGTCGATCGATTTTCAATGTCAAGACTCGGAAATTCAGCATGAGTACTGGTCTATTCACTTGACTTCTTTTGGTCTAACCATCTGTTTCGAGTTAGTTTAAATGGCAAATGGTGCCGGGAACCAACTGCATCTAGCGTAGAATTGACGTGAAAACACCACTAATACCAAATATTTTGCGATACACGAGACATGGCAAGATATTTTCAGATGTTTTTCATTGGCCTCCAAATTTATGTTTAACTCGTCTGTATGTCACGTGAACAAATGTTCTTTCCGTACCAAAGTTTTATCTCATTCCTCTCAATTCCTGAAAACAAGCGTTGTTAAAACATGATCAGACCGTCCAAGTTTTTTGTAGCATCCTCATCGAATCGTCCTCCGTCAGACTGACCAATTTCGGAAAAGAATTAGACCGATGATGGGAGTGAATTTCTATGGGTTTTATTGTCACAGAGTAGCTTTATGCAGGTGTAAAGCTTGCTGATTAGCACCACTTGGATTGTGTTATTGGGACAGGGAGCATTGACTCATACCATAGGACAAAAATCTACTCGGAGCAGCCGGAATACGCATCTGGTCATCCATCATAATTTGGATTCGCGTAGATTCCATGACCGATCCGTATCATGAATGGCGCGTAAGACCATTGTGTTCACACCTAATTTTGCCCTATTTTGTCTCATTTTGATTGGTTCATTCACAATGAACAGGTGCCCAAGAAAAAAGAACAAATTCGGCAAGCTGCAAACTACATAAAAAGTACAAAGTAGATATGTTTTTCCTGAATTAACAGAGTTATAAATATTCGTCTTGGCGTGCGGTCACAGTAATTTTGACCCAGCAAAACTACTTTCATGAGAACATTCAGTCAGAAACAAAAACTGCCAGGATAACAGGAGCTTGTTACCTGCCAACCATACGCCACCGATAGATGACCCGAGATGATGTGTGGTTCGCCAAATGTTCACTACCCCGTTAGCAAATAAGGGGACCACCTGACTTGTAGACAAATTCGATCGAGGTGACCCTTTGAGTACCTGATGATGATACACTCTCATCCGACAAATCACGATCAGGTCGATAATTTGTCTGGTGATAGAAGTAAACAACAAGTGCTACTGTGCATGCCGATGCTGGTTTGTGTGCCTTCGCAGTTGTGCCTATGTGTTTGGCACCAAGTGAAAGCCAGCGGTTATGATGTTCGCGCTTGTGTGTGCGCACGGATTTCCTTGAACCCAAACGTGCTTCGATTCATGTTTGTGTTAGCATTAAACCAAATCCTGCTCAAGACTGGATGCATACAATATAGCAAAGAAGCTGTTAACTGTACCCCTCTTGTGTTTAAACATCTCAGGGTTGCTGACTGAAATATTAGTATTCGATTAAAGCGAACAAAATCTGTACATACATGTGCATTTTATTTGGTAATTTAAGATTAGGAAACTTTGGTCAGTAGCTTGATAAACTAGACCGAATTCGCTAACGGTAAGACCGAGGACCAGACAAAGTCAAGTCAGGAAGATTAAGTTCCGTCGACTAATTGACATTTCGTAGTCCATCCTATAAGCTGATCGATTTTCAAGAAAATTAACCGTCGATTCTTTATCTCATTTCACAGTCTCACGTTTATGAAGAGATATTTGATTATGATTATGGATCCACCAAAACACCCGATAGTAGTAGAGAACGTTTTGCGACTGGTTTTCGAATTGTCTGAATTTTGCAGAAAACGGTAGCTATAAAACTTTCTTTATCTGCCAGCAACCAAGCACCCGAGAAAACTCTTATCAGCCTATCTTTCGGGAGCACATAACCAGGATAATTAGATTTGTGAATAAACGGCCTACTGATAATGGGCTGAGGTTTTCTTGTTGACAAAACTTTGCCTTGGGTACTCAGTAACCCCTGAACGGAAGAAACCGGGAGAGTATTTTAAATTGATAGACAATTCTTGCCGAGTAGATCAAGTGATTTTGTATGCGTAATATCTTTTGGGAATAGGTAGTTGCTACCTACAAATTTACTTCTTGGGAATGTGTGCCATAACACAAATTTCCGACCGTTTTTAATCGAAAGTCCTTGTTTTGCCGGCATTTAGGTGAACATTTACAATTGTAAGTGCTCTTCTATGTATATGAATGCGAGAACTATGTTTGCTCATAACCACGCGATTCTTGTTGTGATAATTGCCGATCTTATGAAGTGCGTGCCTGATACGTTGATGTCCAATCATCTTCAAGCTTGTATGTCTCATAGCCGATTTGATGCTCTGTCTCACTGGAATCAATAAGAGTAGGTTTGTGGATGGTGAATCGAGCTGAGTAGCCGAAACGATATAAGTATAAAGAGGTACAAACCAAAAATTGTCCAGCGACGTCACCAAATCTGTTCACATAAATGTTTTTCGAAAAATCAGGATTGACCGCTGCCTGCTGGTTTCAAAATTTTGTACAATTACAAGACCGATAGGGAATAATGTATGGTACGAAATTACCTGAGATGAAAATACCCTGAAGTTCACTGATTGTCCTGCTGGTATGTGTTTACAAGTGAATATCGTGAATGAGGTTTGTTAGTGAATGGCTTCAATTTTGTGGTCGTGTACAGAATCATGAGCGTAAAAAAAGAGAGTGATCAGATTTATAGAACAGTCTGAGTAGAAACGTGTGGTAAAGCTTTAAAGAACTGACAAGTCGAATATTAACGGATTTGATCATTTTTATTGATCATTGTTAAGGTTGGTGGTTTTCGTGGGTTCTGATTGTTGAGCTTGGTGTTTAAATGGCACGTATTTCACCGCAAGCCAAGGGGACGTCATCAGAACCACATGGAATTCAAATCTTTATCTGAGTGGGTTAAAAATCTACGGACAAGGTCTGCAAATCTCTTTCCTGTTAAGTAAATCTGAACTTATAGGGACAGTGATTACGACGGAAAGCTAATCCGCTCTAGACAGCAACATGTCATCTGAAATTTCACTATCAGCGGAGAAAATTGTACCACGATTACGGAGAAGGTTATGTACTTGATCAGAAATTGTAACCATCTGGGAGCCGACAAACTTTGCCGTGTCTCTGGGCAAAATTTTCCGAGATTCGACCCACTGCATTGTTGTTCCTGACCATTTCTTGTAAATACAGACCATTCAGCGAACGGCGATATGCAGTAGGAGAAAACTGCAGTTGTTTTTTGGTCTTCCATGGAGAAAATATCGGCACCGAGCGAAGTGATAGTTATGACAAATAAAATTCGATCACAAAAAATAATGAAGTGCAATTTGATTAAAGGATTTACCAATGAGTTTCCCAGTCAATCTAATTCCTTGCTTAGAAGTGCCATCCTCCATGCTATGCTTATATGACACTCTTATTATATGGGCTTATCCGTATTTAGGTTTGTCAGTTGACCGTTGCTACATGGACGGTTGTGCTGGAAGGATAAATATGCCCAAGGAAATCTGGTTTATAACTTCTTCTAATTGGTAACTGCAAGTGTCATCTGGTTTTGGCTTGCAGTTAGGTGATGCAAAATCCCTGTTCGCCGTAATGTATTGCATGGGAGCTACTTTCTGCAGTTTTATTTTCTAGTAAGCATTTTAGAAACTTATTTCGAGTTTCCAATGCTTGAGTGCAAACCGCCAAAGCTGAGTCTCTGCTAACGACGATCATTCATCCCAGTTCACCACATGAGCGTTGTTTGAGTCGGTTGCCCGCTTTCAACTTTTCCTATCAACTCTTCAGTCAACAAAGGATCTCATTCTTCATTGGAAAATGGCGCCATTGGTTGTCGCTTAAGCTGAAAACAGCCTGATTTTGAATAAGCGGAGTACGTTGTGTTATTGAGTGTGAATCTAGGCAAATTGCATGTTTCTGTCGATCGTCATACCCCAGGATGCGTGCCACTGTCATTCCATCCCAAAGGGTAGTTTTTCCACTCTCTAAGCCAATTGATTTCGTCCTATTTCCCTAAACTATTCAAACCCTTGACTAATAGTTTGATGTTTTTATGCGGTCTCATTCCACTATGAATTCTCCAGAGGATCTCTTGTAATTAGTTTACAAATATAAGAGATTCCCTTTGGACACTACCACCCAACCATGTTTTTATGCTTCTTAATTCTTAGATCCATCGGAGAAATCGGTTTGTCATAGCTTCTTGGACTACTCGTCTACATTGGATCAGGTTCAGAGGTCTTTTCCACCTCAAACATTTGGAACATTCGATTGCTCCAAACATTTTTCAGCACCGCTAACTGTTCGCTAACCCAACCCAGCATGCGCGACTGAGCAGTAAAACGTCAAACCCTTTGACTCACAAGTCAGATGTGTCTCAGGCCACAGTTCCATTCACATTTCTGTTCTCTCCGTACATCATAGACTTTTTAATTAATTTCTAAGTTTTGAAGTCGTACTTTGTGAAAACTTTTGTAGCAAAGAGGACGGGCCATTTTCTTCCAACGGCTTACCTTTTATTTACAATTTTTCTACACAAACAGGGTTTATTCCTATCACTCAATGTTCCGAATGTATGTTCCCTCTCCCATTCAGCCTGCTCATGTAAACTTTTGTTCAGCATCTCAAAAGTACTTACCAGGGTTATCTAATCGACATATCTGTAGGTTATTTGTGATTTCTTACTCTTCGTCTTCAAGAACTATCACTTCAGATCTGAAGGCATCAACACTGCAAAATGAAACATAACATCGTCAATTGTTTTGTGTATCAATGTGTTTCCCCATTCTTTCGTCACTTTTCTGCTGATATATTTGCAAGCTGCCTGAAGAAAGCGGAAATAAATTCTCCCCCCCCACATGTACGATCGACAGGAAATGCATTCAAACCCTGATCTTCTTGTCCAAGATGGTCTCTCAAAATGCCTTTCACATATTTCCACAAAATCCGATTTTGTTCCTCACCATCTCGGCTAAACTCATGAACTTTCTATCTTAAATGCTCAAATATCTCATTTACCAGATTCTTCTTCTCACTAATCTTTTTTCCATGTTTTTCGTAAGGACGAATTTGACCATAGTGACATGGTCACTTGTTTGAAGACTGAAGCAATGGATTAGTTATTGGCATAAGACATTTCGAATGATAGTGCTAACACGCGGATATCAAGGTTTTCACTTAAATCACAAGATTTGTTTCCTCGATGTGTATGGTCGCTTTGGGGCATGACCGTAACTGTTATGACTGACAGATCTTCCAGTCTAACCAATCCTATAATCTTTTTAACGGATTGCCTAAAATCGAGGTTAAGATAAAAGTTACAATTGATAATTGACTAAGTTTCCACATGTTTTCTTTTTCGTGTGCCCTAGCTGTTCTTCGAAGAACACACAGACAGTACAAAATGATATCGGTTCCAATTATCTAATTTGAAATTGAACAAACCATGAAAACATGGCTTGGCAGATTTTGAGCCTAAATATTAACATATTACTTCGTTCCAAATACGCTCTGATTTTCTATCCGGGTCGCGTAGTATGCCGAAATTGAAACATTTTTCAAATCGGTCTACGTTCTTTTACGCACATGCGTGAGAATAGTTTTTTCCGCTTCATGGTTAAACTGTTTTACATAGTCTTTCTAGTGGGCTTGTAAACACACATCACATTCTCCATGATAGTGGTTCTAAACACTTCAGACGCATACAAAAGAACGAGAAACTAGTAAAACCGGCTCAGCAATACGACTTGTTACTGTGCCGAAACAAATGGCTTTACATGATTACGTGGACTTCTGTGCTGCTTGTGGATTTGTTGTCGGAAAATACCTGTCAGGTTGGCAAAGCGGTTCCCGTTTGTTCGCATTTTGGATAGCAGATGTTTATTGTCGCTCATTTTGTTTCTTTCAATTTGCACAAAAGTTTCTTCTGGTTCTTCTCACGGGCCGTATTACGTGTTGAGATCCGTGTACGAAATTAGTGGTATCAGTAACAGAAGAATTAGTACGCTTGGAATGGAACTACAATGACTGGTTTTGTTAACACGCGTTATGATAGACCAACAGTTATACTAGCAAAATCGTATTCCAGTTTTGATGGGCTGTATTTTGTTTGAAAAGCCTTACACTATTTGATTACCTCCAAACATTTTGATTCAGTCTTTCCCAAGTGACAACTGTAGGAAAGTTTTCGAACTCAGAAGTGATGTGTCGGCATGTGTGCTCATCACGTGGCAGTTTTGTCGTTCAAAATGCGTCCCTCGGACAACTTGTTTTGCAAAAGGCTTCAGCGTGTGATTTTGGGGGATGCTGAACGTTTTTATTGACATACACCTAGAACTCAAGTGTAAAAGTAATTTACTAATTGAGAAATCATATTGCAGGTATTTTCAGTATTTTTCAAGTTTACTCTTGGGCTCATGAGTTCTGGGAGTGCATAATGTCAGGATATTTTTAAACATCTTTTGTCTTTCACTCTATTCATTGATGCAATAACAACGTACGTCATTTCTCAGATAAGGGTCGTGGTCAACAGAGGACTAACAAGTGGGGAAGTTGACTGGCAGTGGGTGGATTCGAACATCGCGACCTTCACGTCCAAACGCCACGACCTTATCCGCTTGGTTACCGCTGGGTTGTAATTTGTCTAAGAAGGAGTTCCAAGGTTCCTAATGTTCTTTTGCAAACGTAACCAAGTACAAAAGCGCAATTCGTTCATCAGCAGAACTTCAAATGTTTGATCAGTCTGCACAAATAAGTGCGGCAAGCTGTGTATAAAATGGTAACTGATACGGTGACCAGATGGAAGATAATTATTTCCAGTTGCACAATGCACTCCGCAGACCGAGCTGTTTACCCTAACAGCTTCACACACTTGTTTCATTTAACTGAATCTAGAAGTTTTTGATCGTGTAAGACAAAAACTCCCAGTCGGAAAACGATACAAACAAACATGGAGTAAATTACTATCTCTCATCTAGTCTGTGTTATGGTAGGAAAACTCATGACTAGCTGCTTACTAATGTTTAAGCAGAAAATTAAAAGGGGCAACAGCGGCAATGTTTCATTCCAATAAAAATAAAAGGCAGTAAAATAAACCGCTTTAAATGGTGCATGCACCTACATAATTTCTAATATTTTATCAAAAAGGAAGGATCCAAAATACTGAAATTATTTGCCCACGTGAACGGAGTTGAGATTCAATTGTTCCAGAAGCAGATGGCGAACATATCCTTCCACTGTCTTATTTTACTAATACACGATTTTGAAAACACGTTAATCTGTTTTTGGATAAACAAGAAAATTTGTACCACTCAAATTGACTTGTTTTGCTTTGTACTGTAATAAAATTCGCGTTTGGTTTGACCTTCAAATCATGTGACAAAAAATGGTTGTTGAGACCAACCGCATGCTGTCTGTGTTTGTCAACAAAAAAAATGCAGCTTACTACTTGAACAACAACAACGAGAAATTCAAGAAGACTCTCCTTGTTCTTTCGATCCTGACAGAAACAGGTTAGCATCTGCCTTGCGCAAATTACTTGCTGAACGTCCACTTGAAATTTTTATTGCTAATATACCACGTCAATCTAGAAGAACAACATGCCGCCGGTAGACCCAAATTGTTCTGTCTTGAGACTAGAAGCTCTCAAAAAATGTGTAATCTCAGCTTCATTCAAACTCATTCTAGCCTGAAGCACTAGCAAACATTAAAGACACTTCATCCAAAAGAACAATTTTGACAGATAGGCCGATGAGGATTGTGTTTATGCGGTCAGAGGACTAATAATGTAGTTGCACATTTTACGAATTCGCCAAAAACAACACCATTTTTATATTTTGAAACAAAATCCATCTAATCAGAGCAGAATGAGTATAAATCTCTGCAATTCTTGGATTCTGTCGGATTCAACCTCTTGGTAAAATAAAACAATAATAATAGTTAGAGCGGATTCTTGATAGTGTAGATGTGCTTACAAAATGTAAAGAATTGTCGACAACTTACCTGCAAATCTCTCGTTAACCTTTGATTTTGTTACAGACCGGCAAATCCAACTTGTCTGTACGATTCACTCTAAACGAAGTAGTTCAAGAGAAGAAATCACAGTGACAGGTGCAAATATGTCGGGTAAAGACATCTAATTTCCTTCTTCAACGTAACAAAATTAGGACAAACACATTCTTTGGTGCCAAAATTCCGTAAATACATAATTAAACGCTTAGAGATGATTGTGTACCTTAATAAAAAGTCATGCGGTAAGTGATCATGAACAAGATGCAAAATAAGTTAGTTATTTGCTTACATGAAAAATTCACTATGTGATATCTTCGCTCAACTCACCATTAAGAAACCATTGGAGCTATGTACAGCTGTTTCATTCTTCTTAGGAATCATTAATAGTATATATGAACTGCGCCCGAACTGAGACACGAACTGGAGATGAACGATTTTGAGTCGAACGCTGCCGGGCAGGCTCTGAACGGTTTGCTGAACTTGACGACATGATGTTGCATCTATCCATCACTGATTTGCACGGTCACGGGCTGCATAGCGCAGGCAGCTGACCCTTACTGATAGATGACTTCTCTCGAATATACATGATGCTAGCATTCAGGCAGGAAATATGTCATTGAGTCAAGTTTCAAAAAGGCTCCCAAAATAGACTTCACCAGTCACTGTTGTTTATTTAAAACCGGGAAGTGACGTATGCACATTTTAAACTGGTTACATCCAACCATTTAAGAATTCTGTTAGGTTTTTCCTCGTTAATGTGACCGTTTGAATAATTAAAGTTGCAGTATGAGTTGGAAAGAAAGCAATTCCCTAAATGAAGTTATGAAATATTATGGGCTCTGCCGGCCGAGTAAATGACAATTTTAAAATAATCATCCACATTTGTGAGTTTTCTCTATTATGATATTACGGTCTCTGGTTCCAGGATACATATACACAAGTTTTTAGGACTATACCAAAGAATAGGTCATTATGTTAAACTTTGGTACAAGGCTAAGGTGACTGTAGTTTGTGAATTTTTGGTCTCATGCAGTGAAGTTCGACGTCCGGCCCAAAAATCGAACTCGGAAGAAAAAGACGTTTTTTTGGTTGGATGACCATTATGTTGACGTCAATGAATCCGTGAGATTAAAGCAGGATAATCTTTGCAGTATCGGGACCGTTTGCATTTGGGGGGATTGATAATATTACTTTAGCTGCTGCAATATGTATGTATACATATTTGTAATTTTTTTGAAACAGCTTTAACTGTACAGATAATACGGACCCAGCGTTTTGCTTAAATCAGATTGTCTACTATGGCACAATGTTCAAATGGATAAAAATGGCGTTACGAAAGTTTATCTAGATTGACCAAAATGTTCGTTCCCTGTTAATGCAAGCAGAACTGATCGTTTTTACGAGACGTGTGCTTCATTCCCAGAGTAGTCTTTAGTTTGTTGGGCTGAATGGACTAATCACATTGTCACAATTTGTAATGAATTTTTGGCGAAGGCTAAAGGTGGTTGTTTAAAATATTGGCATCGACTGGGATTATGAAACAACACGAGAAGAAGAAGCAAAGCTTTAAGCTCGCCAAAACAGTTGAACTGAAAATTAGATTCAGAGTTTTGGAACTAATTCTGTTTTCTTTTCCATCCAAGCAGTTTGTGACGCAAATTTAGTTCTGCGCCTGTGACATAAAATATCACCAAAATTAAGCATAAAAGTATTAAAAATTTGGCCATCTTGTTTGTTCTCACTGAACGTCGTTGTCACGTGATTTCTCAAAAAGGTAAATAGTCAAAATAAGTTGATTGAAAAAGGACCAAATTCCTATGCCGTGTGATAAAATAAAACCTACAACAATGTAGGACTCAGAAAACGTTAGCTCTTCTTACCTGCCAGTAACTGGCGGCTTTTTAACCTATGTAATTGATCCCAATCGAAGACAAGTGGATCCCAAGTTTTTTTGCGCGGCATGTAGGTGGGACCTCGTTTTTTATGTCCTGGCATTCATATTTGTGTGCTTCTAAAAGGCACATCATTTAAAACTTCAATCATCATACCGCCGCGACAATTTTGATAAGCCTTTTTGTATTTTTTGACCACCCGTTGGACGTTTACGTCGGTCGTTAGCCTTGAATATGTCACGCCTCCTCTTTCATTCAAATATTAACTTATGTTTCTCGTGCTCGATGGCCTTGCATGGAGGAGTTTGGCAAGATGGTTAGTGCTTGTTTTGCGGTCTGGTCAACCCTGGCATACCCATGTTTACCATCAGATTCGATCAACAAAAGAACTTTGATTTAGTGGATGACAAGAAGACAGTATTAAGTCTTCTCTTCATGGATGTTCTGTTCTAAGTCAGGTAGACTCTTCGGCAATTTGGTGACCTTACATGGTTTGAACAATGAAATCTAGACGCAAACCCCAGTGAAATGGATTGGGAATTGATGAGCCACCAAGTTCTTTTGTTTTTGAATGATTTTTTATTCATCCTGATGATCCAAATCAAGACATTTTCAAAGTCCCATAACGCGACAGTATCAACTTTGCAATGTTGTCGTGACTCCAAGTTTCTTTTTGCCAAATATTTCCGCGGTTGCTTTTAAATGTAACCGCGTAAATGAGCGAGCATATGCAACCGCGAGGTAACTAGCACAGGTGGCACACTGTTAACAATATCAAACAATAGCATACCCTACTCTAGTTATTATTCGAGCAATTCATAAATGCAATCAGTCAAAGCCTTTATCGCTTTAGCAAAATATGTAAACTTGACTGTGCAACTAGGAATTTTTATTGTGGAGGTAGTGAAATACGCTGCATTTTAGCCGTCTTGTGATTCCTGTCGGTCATTCTCTACTGCCTTTGATAAACCATGACAAAAAATGAAGTGAAATGAATAGAGATACCTGTTTGTAAAAAAATTAGGTACCTTTTATGTAAGCCTCTGCTGAGAGAGAGTATCATACTCGACGACTGATTGAGTAAAGAATAGTATATGTTACCTAATAAATTTTGAGGGGTAAACGGCCTTTGGCATATACTGACTAGTTCATCGGAATCACTCATTATTGTTGAAAGCATGATACACGCACAAATGCGTACACCTCGTGGTCGACTAAATCTCCCATGTCAGGACATTCAGTTGCCTTAGTAGACCAAACTCTATCCAAGTCGTGGTCTCCTCTAGTGAACTGTCCTTTCGCCATCATGTGAAAAGTGAATGTTCTACTGCTAAATAAAATCCTAATTTTTGTGTGAAAGTTTTGACTTTTGACAAACTGTTCAGTCACTTTCCACGATAATTTTGAACCAAAGGCCAGAGCAATTCAAGATTACGTATTCTAAAGTGAAAAATTTTGGCCTCTATTAATTTGATCAGGATCTTATTCTTGATTGCGGATAGCATGTTGTGGTATGGTCACCATGTCTTAGTTATCAGCAAATCAAACGAGGTTGTGCTATCACGTCAGACGCATGTTACTTGTACAAGCTATTCCAAGCTAGGTACGGATGAGTGCCTGAATTTTCGAGAAATATGCTTAAAATGGTTTACAAAGGTTACAACGGAGAGACGTCTGGTGAATTCCGAATGATCATAAATTGATAAGAACATGGAACACTAAGGCCTGGGACTAAGAAAATGATTTGGTTTCATTTTTTATCTGTTTATTTGTATTCGTTTTTGATATAGATCAGAATCGAATTTAATAATCGTTCCAAAAAGTCGTCTGTCCACGGCCAGCAAACGGATTCTCGTCTCTAGTGGGCTAACACAAGTCTCATTGATGTTAATTTAGACATTACTTGATCTCTCGAGCTTTATTTGATCACCAGATTACCAGTAGTAATCTTTCACTGTTTTGTTTTATTTACCGTCTGTGTTGTTAGAAAAGTAAGAATCGCACTCTTTGTCGCAACTAAGATCCATCAGAATGACGAGGAGGGTATTCGAAAAATAGCAATGCTATACCGAATAACACTTGATTGGCTCACTATGAAAGTAGTTACCTACATTTATATTGGTATTCACCTGATGATTGTAAGTCCAAGATCGTCTTTTAGACAAAACCAATGATGCCCCACAACAACCTTTCACTTTAAATTTTTCTAGTCTTCCAGCGTTATTTCTCCTCATAATGTTGAACCTGTTCTCTCAGACATGCTTCGATTTTGAAGTAAAGAGTCATAAGTTATTGTATCATTCATCTTGCACACCACGAGAATAAACCATAGCACAAAACAAGATGTCCTTACTCGCCTGCGTATTTGGCATACGTTGTGCCCCGTGTATGAAAAGATAATAGCATTTTGAGTTAACCTATTGCTTACGTGTTCAAATTTTCAAGTCAACACGTCTTGCATCTTTCTCGCTGATATTTTTATCCACAACAATTTTTACCGGCATGAGACAAATTTGACTGCTTCACGCCGGTGAAAGTTCAAACATGCTTTAAAAAGTCCCTGATATTCAAAACCTGTGACTCTGAGTGTGTGTTAATGACCATTGGTAGCACAATCGACCTGGTAAAAAAAACGGATTTTGATCCTGTCACAAAGGTCTGCCGAAAAAACACTGAAACTTGTTTTTTTATAATTCACATTGACATTTCTGACGGTAAAAAACGTGAACATTTGAATCAGAACCATAGTCCTCGCCAATTTCTCTTTATCCATACCGCGCAACTGATAGTATTGAATTCTCAGAGCCAAAACTTTCTATGTCGACACTACTTAATCAGAATCATCAACCGCGCGGGAGGCGCACAAATAGACTGTTAGGAACACAAACGTTAATAAGTCAAGGAAACAAAAAGGGCCCACGTGAGCTCACCTGAACAATGCCTATTGCAATTTTGCCAAACAGATCGGTATTTATTCGAGTATTTAAATTGTCTATATAAGTGTAATCATTTGATTCTAGATTGGTTCTAAATATCAACTGTCTTCAGCTTTATACAGTGAACAAAAGAGCGCAGCAATGAATTCACAATTAAATTAGGCAATCAGATCACAAAACAGTAAGTTGTAGGTTTACAAAGTTTGTGAGTTGAACATTAATTGCACGTTTTTACTGCAATGAAATGAGGTGATTAGGGAATAGCTGTCGAATGAGTTACATACAAGGAGTGAACGTAAACCATGACACTGAGTCGTGGAGGCAGAAAGAAGCATAGGAGATCTCAGCAAGTCAGACTTCTTAAGACGTGGGGCGACAGCGAACCACTGACTACCTCATTTCAATTATCATATTACACGGCACATGACAACCTTGATTCACATCTTTAAATGGCAAACAAAATCATATCAAAAAGTTCACTAATACTTTCCTTGACAAAAAACAGGTTGAGTGATTCAACGGAACGTTTAGGAAGCCGCTACTGAGCAACACCTACTAAAATGAATATTATGGTCATGAAATGTCATGTCAAATATAAATTAGAGGCACCATTTGACAATTTGTGTTGCACGAAGAGTTTAGGGTTTTGGGTTGTTGAAGTAAAACGACCGATAAACGTAAGCGATAACCATATTGCCTTACAGGAAACGATATGTGATGCAATGTTCTTGTCTGTGATGATTTATGGCACCTGAACAGTTTGAATAGCACAGTTATGGTCGTGTTAACGACGTGATATTTCCCGACACTTCATTTAAAAACTCAGCTTAATCTATTTCGCCCGAAATGTATTTGGTACATGGAGCTTTTAATCCGTCATTTGTATCTCTCATTTTTGACCAGAATGCATTTAGTGTTTACCGAGAAAGCTTTTCTCCCTAGACTGCACAAATATGTCACAACTAAGAAGATTTTAGCGGGACTTACTGTTAGCTTTATTGTGACAAAACGCATTAAATGACAAAAAACATACTAACTCCTTTTGTACTTTAAATATCTTCGGAAAGAACAGAGGCGAAATGCAATGTTGTCCAACGGCCGTACACGAGGCTTGCCGGTGATCAAGTGAACATGAGGTTATAAATTGAAGATCGCCTATTCGGATTCCCTTACCGCTGGCAAAATACTTCGCTTGGTGGAATTCCGTCGACCAATATCATTTTTCTGAAAAAGACGTACATTGCGATTTCATTTGTAGTGGAAAAGGAAGAAATAAGAAAAAAATCCAAGAAACAAAACAAACCCTGGAAAAAGAAACCAAATTATTTTGCCTTAGGTGCAATCTGTTCGGTTGTCTGTTATTTTTCGTCGTATTAAAAACTAGCTGGTTTTAGTCTGGCCATTTGTCAGCTCGTGACAAAAGTAATCGAAAAAAAAACATTTGATTTGCGCTTTGCCAATAACAGAGTGCACAAACAAACTAGTTTCCGGGGCAGAAGAGGAATCACTTGCAAACTGATGAGTAAGCAGAAATCGTATGAATAAACTTCACCTCTGACTTTGTTTTCGGCTGTATCAAATCACGCGCTGGAACTTCTCTCCCCGGCGCATTGCATCACTTTGTTGACGTGGTTTTTCGTGTGTCGTGCAAATTTACTTTTCGCTGCACCTTACCCGTAGAACCGGTCAGATATTAAAATTCTCACGAGAGCGCACGTATTCATGTGCGCGCGGGGGGTAGGGGTGGGGGGTGGGCGTGTGTCACTTCGGTCCAAAAGCGAAACGCTGGAATAGTATTACGATAAAGTAAGTTGGCATGGAAAGACTGATCGATTAAACTTTAACATACACTAAACATGTCCTTTTACTCCTATCCATCTCCATCGGGCTAAAGAGAAAAGAAACACTTGCCAAATGAGCCGCTCACATGTTTGAACCCGTCTAGCATCGACCTATCTTGCCCTTCTTACACAAGACTTCCATTTATGGTAAGAAATGGTAGTTAAACGTCAAATTTCCTTGGATGATAGGTGAACCAACAACTATTTACATATCCACTATCGTACAAAATTTTGCTCATTTATTCCATAATCCTGTTACTATGACCTAGGTAGACTTCCATTCGGGTAAATCATTTTTCCGGTTTTATCAATCGCTTTGATCAGCAATCACCTTTTCCCAGTCGGTAAACAAATCCGCGCAGGTAGCAACACTACACAGACAAATCTGTCTAGTTTTCTTTGGGAAAACGAGTAATTCGTGTTTCCGCTCCACACGTTTCCTTTGCTTGTTGGCTACAAAATTCGGGAAGAGCGTTCCAGACTATATTCTGATTACGAGTGTCGTTAATTAAATCAGTTTGTGGCTAGTTAAAATAATGAAGAGAAAACCCTCGGATTTTTTCTCGTCCGCGAACGCAGCCTTCCTGAATATAACACATTACCTGACCGCTAGTAACCTCATCAAGGACAATTGCAGTCACTCGAATGGCAAAGCAAGATTCACTCTTTTTCTTTGTTTGACAAAGTATCAATTTAACAAGTTTGTGGGGACAAAATTGGCCTCCCAAGTTGGTAAGATTAGTTCGGTTTCAGTGGATCCGCCAAAAGCATGGGTTTAACTCTTAGCAATGCACTGAGGTTTAGGAAACTGCATGAGATCATTAGGAATACTCAATAAAGACGGGAGCAAGTATTGACTAGGGCATGGGTAGAATAGATAGTTGACTTTTGAGACACAAGGGTCAAGTGTGAGTTTCCAACTGTCTCTAGACTTTCCGATCGACGTATTTGTCGTGGCTGCCAATTGGAATGTCCAGATATGCACACAATAAATCTCATTTTTAAAGACATCAGTGAAATATATAACAGTTTACTGCAAACTAACCTTGCACACCTTTTCATTGGTCCGGTTCAACAGCTTTAATTATAGGGGGGAAAACTGCCATGTCTAATATATCGTATCCGTGGAACAGCAGATTTCGTAGCGGAAACTAAGAGAAACTGTCAGACAATAAAATTATGACGATCCCTCATAGAGGAAACAGACGAAATATTCATTGACTTCATCATGATCATTTAGGATATCCATGTTCTGTCGGAGGCAAGCATGGATGAGCACAATGAGGTAGGGAGTGCACATCGGATTGAAGAATAGATTATACAGCAAACCTTGGGATGCAGAAGTACGATAGAGGGATCAGAAATTCCAGTGAAAGTTGGTTTACAAACAGAGGAGTTGCTGAAGAAGATAAGCTAAGTCAGTCTCGTCTGTCAAACAGCACACCTCTTCCGCTTGGTTAGGCGTACGCTCGTTAGTGAGTAAATATGAATGATCTCATTAGCAAATTTTACTTCTGATTATACGCAGGGAGACTTATTAGTCATCCAATTCATTTCTATGAATTGGCAAACATGCTATCACCAACTCTGACGAGGATGAAAACAGCAAATTGGGTAAACGGGTTTCGATAGTGTGAATGACAACCCTGTACGTTGAAACATAGTTCTCGTCTTGTTTAAAGCGGTATCATGTTCCTGGAACACGATTCTTTGATGACGAAACTCTCTCCGGTTGTCACTGTACAGACCTACGGCACAAAAGCAGTATCAACCTTAGTGCTGCAGGTGAGGTTGTACAGAAACACACGTCGACTAACGTAAACATACAGTACAGTTTAAAAATGGCCCTACATAAATGTGTTGAGGTCTACTGATTACGTAATGCAATATCACGTGACCGGTATTCATTAATGCGGACAAAATCTATACCCATTGAATTAGAACTGTCTTTGGAGTGAACAGAAGCGACACGGCAATCAGGAAAGAGTAAAAATACATACAAGTCAAACTGCTTTTGCTCGTGTAAGCTATACCAAACTAGCAAATGTTTCACTCCATAAGCAGCCAATATAGACAAGAGGTGTCACTGGTTTAGCAATGTATTGAACACGTATTTCGTGTTCTCACAAGACACGAGAAAGGATACAATAGAGTTGTTTGATTACTGAGTTTCTTTCAAGTAGTGAACAATTTGTTGCACCGTCCTTCTCCAGGTTTTGGAAGTAAATGCACAAAAGCAAACTAGGCAGCATTTGTAATGCCATTTTGCTCTAGGAGTAGGTTTTGAGCTTAGCATTTCATCGCGTTGAATTTCTTTACAGTTTTCGTGCATGCGCACGATCGTCTCTTATTCCGCGTCCTTTGATTAAGGGTTACTAGATAGACCAATATGAAACACAACAACATCTTTGGATTAATTGCAATACAATTTGTTTCGACTTCTCTATCATTTAGTTGAACTAGGCCGGTATGACAGATATGATTACAAACCCCTGAGACAAATACTGAATAGCAATAGTTATTATGAATAATATTGGCTATTGTGAGATTTACCGAGGTCAATAAAACGGAAAGAAATAAAAATTTACGCATATTAAGATGGACATATCCGTGCCAGAATACAAACCTCCAAATAATCCGTGGCCAACGCTAGCATATTTTACAGGCTCCTTCCAGGTTAGGCGATTTTTTGTGAAATCATATAGACGTTGCGTGACAGAAAACAAGACCGTGTTTCAATCCTTAGTTCGGGTCAGTCCCAGTCAGCCTTGAAAATTCATTAACCACTGCGGAAATCATGGACCTTCTTTTATTTTCCGATCATCTGGAATTCGTTTTGATTTATATGCTTGCGATTCGGAATATAAATTTCACATTTTCATGGTACATGAAAAGACGATCAATGAAGAAGAAAGACTAAAATTTTCCCTTTTAACCAAGAGATGAAACACGGAATGAATTTATCGGTTGGTATCGTCACTCAGGTTGCTGATTTACCTGACCTTGAAATCCAAAAAACCTATTTTTTCAGTCCTTCTGTTTGAAAGGAGATTATTTGTGCTTGCAAACTTATTCGCAAATTCAGTGGATTGGAAAAAATCGCTCAACCAGATAAAATTTGCTCATACCATATCGATGT
>LUCM01008266.1:99491-121873 GCA_008360955.1 Fasciolopsis buskii | reverse complement strand
CGATCAAAGAACATTTTACTCGGTGAATTCATAGATTTGGCGAAGGCATTCAAATGAAAATGCAATGAGAAGCACCGAACGATAAATTCCTTCTCTCACGGTCTCATAAAAGTTCTCTAAAATGTTAGTCAAATAAGGTTTGCTTCAATTCACGAAATTTTCACCCCACTATAAATGCATATAATGTGGGTGCACAACACTCAGACCCACACAAATACACTTGGCCTGAGCTACAAGGTTTTCAATGAACAGCGATCACTAGAAACATCTGCAAGTACCATTAGCAAAACAGCTGGCGGTCCAGAACACAACCACAGCGAATTGGTGAAACTCCACATATTCGGTTCTTGGAATTCGCCTACTCAAGGTCGGAGCCAACGTCAATTGATCAAACACA
This sequence comes from Fasciolopsis buskii, assembly GCA_008360955.1. Taxonomy (NCBI): domain Eukaryota; kingdom Metazoa; phylum Platyhelminthes; class Trematoda; order Plagiorchiida; family Fasciolidae; genus Fasciolopsis; species Fasciolopsis buskii. The sequence continues at coordinate 121,476 of LUCM01008266.1, read as the reverse complement.
AGGGCTTGCTGTAAAGAATAATTTCCTATTGAAAATCATTCTTTTGCGCACTTCTCTCGTGACTAGACAACAACACAAATGATAGCATTATGACGAGGTTTGTAAACGAGAGACCAGAAGCAGACTGAAACATAAGATGATGGTATTCTCCAAAAATTTCACTCTTATTAGTACTGGTAGTACTAGTACGGGCAATGAGTTATTATATGCGTTTCAACCCTTTCCAGGGTTTTTACAGTCATCACCTTTTCGTCAAGATCATCTGGCTTCCGTTGCTATCTCACTGGGAAGGAAAAAAGAGAAAGAAATGTAACAAACCGTCAGCTAAGCAACAAGTTGAACAGCCATTCAGATCATAAAATATTTGTGATATTAGAGTTTCAGTGAGTGTCGCACTCGGTTGTATCATCTGCTGGTTGAACAATCGTCTAGGGGATCTCGCAGACTCCACACCAACAGTCCAAATGACCAATCATAGGCCAGTTTTATGATTAAGTTCTTCAGAAATTTTCAACTTCTTCGAAACGCATTTCAAATTTACATGCCTGGCGTATTAGGCCTGTGATCATAAGAACAAAGTCCACAGTTCGGTCGCATAAATAGTATTTGGAAAAATGAACAAATGTAGCATTGACCTGCCCTAATAATATCCCTTTATTCGAGCTTGGATTTGCATCAAGTGCATCACATTCTCATTGCCGAAATGTAAAACATGTCATTAATCATTACCAAATAATAATAATAATAGTAATAATAATAACAGTAGTTATTATTATTGTACCTTCTTCGTGCTGTAGTTTAGAGAATGAAAAGATACGGATGAGGAAGAGACAATTTTCGGAGGCTGATTATTATTCCACCACTTAGCTGGGTTAGAATGCCAAGTGGTACCAGTTAGGCTCGAAGCATTTCAGAATCAAAGTCATCTAGCGTATGTGAACAAAGTGGTTGATCTTGATGACTAACCAAGTCTACGGTCATTCATTACGTTTTCTGCTAAGTCTGCGATTAGGCTTTGATCGTCAAAGCATTTGAACGCAGGCGTTGCGGGGTCAGTGTACTCCAACGCCGATTAGTTCCCCACTTGGTACTACTCACTTGACAGGCTCGCGGCAGATTTGTTGTTTAATTTTAAAATAGTCAATAAAATAACGGACGCAAAACATAATTAGTATCACTAGAGGCGGACCTGATCCTTCCTTTATACTGAAATCTTGCACCATTTTCGAAATAGCGTGTATTTTGTTTTCCAACGTTGAGGTTTGACAGCGGTCGCCAGATAATTTCGTGTAATGTTGTAAGTGATTTTTACCCTTTGTCAATTACGGTCTGACCGACATTTTTCGAATGACACGATGGTGCAAAAGTCAACCGTTCCTGTCACGGGCACCGTTAGACGGCACGGCACACGTGACGTAAAAGTACAAGTCATAACAATGCGTGCCTTCGAATACGGGCTGATTGCGAAACTGAAATTTGGACCGGCGGAGTGTTTCGTTCATATTGCTTGCGAGTATTTTACCCGTATTGGGAAAACTCGAGAATCTGTTTGTTGAAAACGTGCCTGGTGGATGGGGCACAAATAAACGCAGTGCATGTACACGTTTCTCAATTAGCTGTCCATAAAGGACACACCAAAAAGAATTTCTATTTTAGTCGTCTCCTAAGTATCCAGTGGTGCATGTGCGCGTGCGTGACTCTGGGACATGATTTCCAACTCTGTTTCAAACGTGTCTGTTAGGCTTGAATGGCCACAAAGATCGTTTGAATGACCTTGATAACTGTACGGAAACCAGGACGTGATCTACACTGAATAGCAGTAATTTTCACATGAATGCAACTATTCAATAATATAGCGTACTTTTTCTGTCTTCTTTTCGTTTTAGTCAGGTACCTCCTGGAACATGGTTCTAATCCAAACATGTCCAAAGAGGACGGCCTCACTCCCCTCCACCAGGTAAGCTCAATGTTTGTAATCTTATTCTTATGCGGAATTTATTATCGAACGCCTTGCATTCGTATTGCTTATTCTACCCGGGACAAAATACCTACAATTTTCGTTCCAGGAATTTGCCTGAATCAGTACGAGTGCATACAAACGTTGGGTTCATCTTAAAACCATAAGCTGATCTGTCAGAATTTGATTAGCGCTTAGAGAAAATTTATCCTCAGAATGGTAATCCTTGTTATTAGTTTTAATTCCATATTCTAAATGACAAAAATTAATAATTCTCGTGGAAGATCCCCCTTGAAGAACAAAACCGATCTCACGATTATTCCACCACATTAGTTAGGTGTGTCTGGCACTCTCCTGTCCAATAAATTTGGATTCAACATCCATGCACGGTTTTAGTGACTCAGATGCGATTCCACTACCAAATTCGGTGTGAACGTAGGGAAATGATTCCACGAAACGATATCACCTGTGCATATCTAACGAGTGACGATAACCGTGATGCTAGGGGCTTGCGTATGGGGTATATTTTCCGCCCATCCTAGTGCACACTAATTATGACGTAAACAGTCAGAGCTGCATCGTGAACAAACAACGATCATTTAAGCCTCAATGATTTTCCAACATTTTGATGATCTGTGGGAAGTGATGTATTAGGGCGTCCGAGTGAAGCCTTCAATGAGATTTCGGACTGATGAATAATTTTTTGTTGCACTACTAAACCCACGCGGTTTCGTGTCAACTTGACTGGTTGGTTTTGGTCGTGGTTGCCTGGCCTGTTTTGTCAGAATTTCATTTATTTACTAAACACATCCACATATGCGCACGTGATTAAAGACTTGCTAGCATAATTCGAAGTCAATTTTTATGTCAAGATATCGATGAGACAGATGTTTCCAAATGTGGTAAACTGTACTCGCGTTGCGTTAACCCATACTCTGGGAAAACAAACATCATGCTAAAGAAACATTTCTCAGTAGAACAAAGTCCATTGATGTGGCTAGTCAGTACTAAACGATTAGGTTATTTTATGCTGATAAAATTATATTTGATCTTTAAAGTGCCCATCACAGGATGACCATACCTAGGTGGACAAAATGTCTTCATACATTAACGAACCGATGTGCACAGGGTTTCGACTTTGATAAACACTAAACAATAGAAGATCGAAAGGTTCTGATTTAATCCTACGAACAAAATTAGTGTACCTCGAACCTTTGCCTTGGTCTCGGGAAACCGTTTCCAACAGCCCTCACAAATTTTGATTGAATACTAAAATGACTGTTGCACAAAAATCAGCTGATAGCATTCGTCTTTCCTCTTCAAAATCCGTTTCACACCGAACTTATGGGGTCCTGTCCGTGAAAACGTGCTGCTTAGTCGAACATTAGGCTCGTTGGATTGACGATTTAGTGCTGTTAGAGACTGCACTGAATGATGAGTTAGAGATCACAGACAGTGAACACGGCCGATGGCAGGACAGCCCTAAACAGATGTCGGGATTCGATGTCGTGAATTCTACTCGGTATGTTACATCGGCGTAGCGGTTATTCACCAGCACTTTGTAACTAATGTGAACATCAAACCATGTTTACTGTACAGCTAAAACTACATTTGATTGCCGGTATGCAGAGCGACATCAGAGTGTTTTCAGTGTTCAGCTTTTGAGAATGAATAAGAAAATAATGCTGGATGGACAAAATATAGTGAAAGCCCGTTCAAAATGCGATCAACAGCTGGTTAAAGGTGATGCAGCTTGGTAAATTGCGATACAAAAGAGGTTGTCGGGTGTGTTTAACCCATTGGAGTGCAATCGGAAGTGGTCAGTCGATGAGCCAACTGTTCATTCGGTATGTTGCCGGGAATGAACAGTTAGATAAGCGAATTTCTGCACGACGCCCTTTGTAAGGGCTAATTTTCATTGCACTGATGATATGACAACAAATACCTGATTGTCTGACCAATAGAGATAAAACGCGCAAACAAACACATATTATGAAATAAATCACCATGTGATATCATCACCCAACTTACCATAAAGAAACCATGGAAGCACTGTACAGCTGTTTCATCCTTGTTAGGAATCATCAGCAGTGCATATCCACCGCGCCCGAACTGGAACGCGAACCCGAACAAGGACGAACGATTCTGAGTTGAACGCCTTAGCCATTACGCTACCGGGCAGGCTCTGAACGGTTTGTTCAACTTCACCACATGATGATGTTGCACCTATCCGTCACTGATTTGCACGGTTACTGTCCGTTAGCTCATAGAGATCGACCCCTACTCATAGATGACTTCTCTGCAGGTAGCCTAAGTACGACGAAGGCTTTGGATATGACCTAGTAGATAAGTCAAATAAGGCAAGAAGACAACAACTTGAAGATGCACGGTTGTCGGCAGTGGTTCACTCACGATCGTACAGAGAACAATCGAGTCCGAATTCAATCGGTTCTGGCTGAGGGTGGTAGTAATCCAGCCTCACACGAAACGGAAGAATACTCACACACTAGCATACACAGTGATGAGTGCGAGAACCTGGTGCCGTTACGTCACCCGTCTGGTGTGAATTTTGCCGATGGTCGCATACTGGTGCCTAGGCTCGTTGAAACACGTGCATCAACGCATGCGCACGTTTATGAATTACTTATTTTGGAATTACAGTTAGTTCACTAAAATTATTGAAATAAAACTTCTTTTGGTGAAATGATATTAGGCGAGGAATTGGTAACTGCTTACAAGAAAAATCTTACATTTCAACCTGGGTTTCTTTTTTTGCCCGCGTACATTCCTGCATGCCAAAATACTGCGGCAAGCATCACACAACAGTGCCGTTTCAAACCGGTCTTTTGATTCCTTCATTTCACGACGTTCTTACCAGAAAAGGTGTTCCATAAAACCATCAAGACGAATGTTATTAGCGAATCAACGCAAAAAACGACACACCTTCATGCACCAACTTCTCTTTGATCGCCCGCAAATTTCAACAGTAAACCGCAGCAATCAATTCGATTGAAATTTGTTTCAAAGGCAACAGCTCCCGCTCTAAGGCACGCGGTTTTCTGAACGATATCGTTTCCTTTTGTCTGTGCATTTCGTCCTTCAGGGTCATTCAAAATGAACAGTTTATTTTGTAATCGATGTTTTGATGAAACAAGCGGAACTTTTCCGTACATTAAACCAGCTAAGCTGATACAGAAAGCTAACAAACGAGAACTCGTGGCATCATGTTTATGATTCAGCAATGCTTGACCGCCGGTATTCAAATGATTGGAATGCATATTACCTTAAAGGGATCCTAATCCTGAGTCTAGAGGGTAACTTGGTGGCACAACTTCGCTCGCTATCATCATGTTTTTACCGTACTGAATATAGTGGAACTGCACATGGACATACACTAATCCCTGTATCAGGCGCATGGTTTCCAGTCTTCGTCCTTGTACTGCGGACTGATTAATCTATGGATGTCGTTTTCGTGGGACGTACACATGAGTCACGTGATGATGTTTCCCGTTTTTTATTGCCATCATACGTTTACTGGTGATTAAATGTCAAATGACAAAACTGCCTGAATAAAGATGTGTCAATAAACTTAATACTGAAGTTGCAGTTTCGCGCGCAAAGTGAGATGATCAAAACGTGCATTGCATTGAATGCAAATCTGAAGTTGGTTTTGAAAAAGGCGTCCTCGCTGTGGTTTTTGCTGTTCTTACTTTGAATTAAATTGGGTTGCTTCTTCATGTTAGAGATATGAACTTTCCTAAACTTGTTTATGTAGTATGATAAGTTCTCAACACGAAATCGTCAATGAGTGATTGATTACAATTAAAAGTTGATACCAAACTCAGTTACCACCAGAGTTCAACACGAGAATGAGCCACCATATGCATGGATAGCTTTTCTCGTCATTTATATTGTCATATTTTGTACTGCCATTTCCTCCCGACTTCGTTGTTCACAGAACTTCTGGCTTCATGGACACGGGCAGGGAAAATTCAATACCATGTGCAGTTCCTGTCTAGTTGAGGTGGTGTTTTACAGAAAACAGGAGATCACCAGTCGTCTTAATACTAATATTCGTAGCACCGCGTTGTCACCTGAAAATATCATTTCCAAAGATCTTTTGGTCGAACTTCAAACTGTTGGATTTATCCACATATAATAGATCTTCCGCTGTGAGCGCAAATGATGATTACCGGTAGTTAGTACACTCATGCATGTTCTTGGGGGAAAGGAAGAATAATGAAAAGTTTGCTATGGTGTGCATCAATAACTTGCCAAATCAGAGAAGTTAGGGAGTACGATCCTTGTCCGAAATGTTTAGACTTTCGCAGGAATAGTTGAACACGCGCATGGTACACCCAAATCGAATCTCATTTCCCAAACAACGCATCCCATACTCGGACGTCTAACAATCCTAACCGATCGGTTATGCTACAGTATTGCACTTTTCTCGCTCTACTCTCTTCTCCGTAAGTGTCAAGTTGTGAAAGATCCATTCGCTTTCTGTTTTCACACTCACTTAGTCTTTGTCAGAGGCAACAGACTGGATCTTACCCAAATGTTTCTCTTTTAAGTTAATTTATCTGACTAGGAGGTCACTCCTCGTAGCGCAAGTCCGTTTATTTATGAACAAAAGGAGTCACATTTGAACCCGCATTAGGTTTTGTCTTCGTGACCATGTATTCTTCCATGCATGGTGCACCTTCTAGAAAGGTATCTAGATCAAGTTAATCATAGGTTATATATGGTCGCTTACTTTTAGAACAGTGGAACAAATTTCAATGGAAGCAACATATAGGAAAACTAGCGTCGAAAAATTTTCGATCTCACTAAACACGGCAGTTATTGTGAATTATATGGGTAAAATGGTTTTCCGTATTTTCCGATCAGGGATATTTATGTAATTAATTATAAGTCTAAGTCAGTCTATAATAACTGCTTGCGAGAAAATGAACACTTTCCCAGAAGTTGAGCGAATTTGTTTCTCTGCTAGTCATTCTTCATTCGAGGTTGCCTGTTTCAGTCAGTCAGTTCAACTGGATATGCATACATTACAGTTTTAGATCACAACAAACCGTTCCGCCTAAGTCGCATCTGTCAAGTCCCTGGACGCACTGAACAAATCCAGATCCCTACGCTCTGTTTATTGAGAATGTCAATTAGGGCTCGAAGATTGGTTACCGTTTGGCTAGATTGTTGTGTTGAAAGTGCCGATGCGAAATCGGTAAACCCGTGAGGGAATTATCGAAACAAAACAAATACAAAACACCAATTTAGACGAATGGCTCGAAATATGGCAGTTTGAAAGGGGGAGCGGAAGAAATGCAGCATTGCCAAGAAAAAATAAAGTCAATTGAAACGAGTTGAATTCAATTCGGACAAGAGGAATAATTTTTCGGAATATTTTATTGCTAACTATGATGCGTGCACTGTTCGACCGACGAGGGATATGCATTTATTCGGTTTTAAAATGTTTAGACTAAAAATCGAACATGATCAACTATTGTACCATTTGTCCGCGTTTCTGTTTGTGCTCACTGAATTTCCAGACAGTTCGCAATTCTCGATCCTGGTTTCTTCAGTCGATGACTAGTCCTCTTCTGGATTGAAGTTTCTGTTCATAGAGGATACGGTGCTGAAGACTGATTCAAGATCGAAGTGGCTGTTCAGTGAACATCATGAATGCAATGGAAAACTTGATTTGCGACAGAAAATAGGCTGATACTTGCAAAGCATCCGGTGATAGATGACTAGTGAACCTAATTGAGCATCCAAAAGATATGAATCCATATGGCCTGCTATTTAGCTTGTTTGAGGTAGCATACCTGTTGTGACGAAATCGCAACGCATCACAAACTCTCTCACTATGTTTTTACATTCTACCATAGTTACTCACAATCGGACATTAACTGGGTATCAAGTTCTTTGTGAAATATTCATTAATTCAGAAGACTGGACTATACCAAAATTGGCACAGATTGCTTTGCTAAGTTTGAAAAATTTGTTCCAATAATGAGTTATTCAGCTTGGATATTTCTCACCAGCATATCTACTTTCAACATTACTGTTTTTTTTAATCATAATCTGTCGATTTGCAGCACAAATAGCTTTGCGTCGGTTTCATCAAATTGGCCACTTTCGTAAAATGGAACGAGGTTCTTCAGTCACTCACATGGTGCAGTCTCAAGGGTTTGAAAATGTTCTCATCATGGGTGATTTTTTGTTGTTAAACAACTGAGTACCAGCTTGCTGAACGTCAAGGCCGAACCGTGGTAAGCAACCAGTGCTAATTCCCGTCTTGAAGACAAGCCGGTCGATTAAATAGAAGGCCTTTCACTTCTGAAAGAATGCAGCCAGTTAGACCTAAGCACTGACAAGATTAATGCCCAAGGTGCTGAGTTCCGTAATACCTAAATGTCATTTCCAACGATGACATAGCCGGCAGCCGGATGTTTAGCAATCCCACTAAAGAACTGATGATGTGGAGATGTAGAATGACAGTTACCATGGGCCGGGAGAATTGTAGGCGATGTTTCTTGTGTTGCAATTTTCACTATTTTCCTCCCTCGTCCTGATTCTGATGATACACGATCAACACCGCGATTTGTTCAGATATACGTACAATATGTGGTATGTCAAAATCCTTTCTATTTTACTTTCTCTGTTTGCGCTTGATAATTCTACTCAGTTTGCGAATTTTGCTCAAAAGTTAGTAGACTGATTGGCTATTGACAATGTAAGAGAATATCATTTGTTAGACAAAAATTTGGGAAACGAAATCAATTCGAGACATTTGTCCAGTCAGCATTCAGATTTCATTGGTTGAATTTAAAGAGTTCCCATTGTTAGAAATCGGTCAAAAATTGCCTTTTAAAGAAGTTCAAAACGTTCAGATTTAGACCTTAAACCGTAGTTTGAGGTACTATTGGTTTAGTTAGGAATTTACACGTGCATAAAGTCGATAGTATTGTTCAATGTGAATACTGTTGTCTGATTTCGTTGGGTTTTCGGGTTTCCGACCCATGTAGCTAAAAGTGACGGAATGCTCCGAATGCAAATCGGTTGAACTGGTCGGTTAGAGATCACGCATGCACACAGATTAGTTCCCTAAGAAGGCTTACGTGATACCGTCGTTTGAGGGGATCTTAAAAATGGATCCGTTTGTACAAAACCTTTTCGTACTCTTACCTAATGAAATTTCCCCCGAGGAACTCTCGGAGTGAGGTCCCATAGAATATTCTACATAGGGACTAGAGGCACAAAATGATATAAATATTTATCTCAGATAGCAGTTTTGTTTAGCTTATATATCGCTCTCATCTGCATAATCCTATTTTAAAATAGCTACGCCATCTTACGCACCAATTTCTGTCCACTGTTTTTTCTGAGTAGTAGATACTGCGAGGTTTCAAACTAATCCAGAGCACATCACCTTAGATTAACCGGTTGTCCAAAACTTAAACGTACTTGTAGCTGCTCCCAATCGAAATCTATCTTGAGTTTTTGGGGAGCATCGCTGCTACCATTATTCACACTGCTGTGCCAACTTCAGCCTTCAAAAGTCAGACGTTTGGACGTGAGCCTTATGTTAAGTGGTTCAGCTAACTTGAAGGTACACAACTAATATCTAGAAAACATCAAAATGATCGTGTCAGGACTGTACTACAACAAAATCGGGCTACTATGTGACGTGCAAATCGGAATTGTTAAGCTTATCGAGGCTCAACCAATTTTGGTGTGCATTGAAGAACAAACGCTCCAAATGCTATGATCCTCGAAAGTTCTATGGTGTCATGGTGAAGTGACGGAGATTCACCCTATCATTTGCTAATGTTTTGATCTTTTGGGTTGTTGTTAGGTCATAATCAAAATTGATAGATCTTTATTCTGAAAACATTACTTTCACATTATGTTTCGTTTTTCACTCACCGAGTTCGTTTGGCATGTACAATAAACAAGTTTAATTTCACATGTAGATACGGTCAAACGTAGTTGATGCTCAGATGTTGTAAATTTGTAATGGGTAACCATATCTAATCGACTGGATGGGGAGATTTTTGACCTGTATAGCCACAAGTCCTATGAATGAGACAAACGTGAAACGAATGTTCATTCGTGCACGCATTTTTCCAGCTCATTTGTTATCTATCACGAATATATTTGAACATAGTCCGCCTGCTGCTTCGGAAGTCATGTTCGAAATCAGATCTAATTCTTAGAAATGTAATGCGTAAAAGACGGCCATGCAGAAGAGAAGTTTTGCTTGTATTAGTTGCCGTAATTTTACGAATATTCGTTACTTCCAAAATTCTATCAGCTAATTTATCTCTGTTACAAAGCCAGCTTCTAATGGGCATGAATTTCAACTCTCCGGGTACTTTGCTATCGTTTAAAATTTCACTGTGACTTTGATACGGTTGGACAAAATATCACCGAATACAAAACGAATAATTGTGAAAGAATTGTAAGTGTATTTTTTTGACCGAATTTGATTTTTAACCAGAAAAACGTTTTGAAAATATGTAACAAAAATGAACGGATAACTCTGCGCAAAAATTGAAAATTAATTTGGGATAGATCGAGACGCTTATCAACGCAGTAATTTCAAGTGAACTTGTTGTTTTTCTCTTGTTAACGAACGAGTTTTGTTGTTTTCGTTTTTCAGTTTATTTGTGTCACTGTGTGATTCTTGGAAGCCTAAATGCAATATTTTGCCTAAAGAAATACAATACCCATAGTAATGTCGTCCACACTGATATGTCCATAGCTGAGTCATGAAGTCACATGCTTTTGAAGAGGTATCAAATCGAATAGCGGAAAACTTTAATGATTATAAGTTGCTTATTGGACATAATACCATGAACAATGTGATTGCTGCGTTACACTTCAGTTTACTTCGGTCTGGACGTGAACTAGATTTGCACCAGTATGTCCCGATTTGAATTAATGTCAGGCCACATGGAATAGAGTAAACGGAATAACAAATCCGTGCGCTGTCGGAAAAATTAACATCTAACCATTCCGCAATGCTCCACCTGAAGAGGTACAATTTTCAAGAATATATCCGGCTACATGAAACACAGTAGAGTATTTCTAGCTGAAACACGTATCAAGCATTCCGTTTATCCTAAGACTGTAGTCCCGTTAACACCTTTTGTTAGATCGTTCGAGTAACCAATTCGCTCGGATGCAAATGCCCCCATCATTCCCTCCTAGGCAGTACTTTAACAAGTCAGCTGTGTTCTCCATTTCGAGAGCACAGACAAAGAAACAATAAACTATGTCATAAAGTAATACTAATGATTCAAAGCATAAATCACGCTGTTTTCTGGTCAAATCCACGTTTGCGGAATACACTGAATAACTCTGGCTGTGCAAAATGCTGAATCATTCCTACTTGCAGTTCACACCTAAGCCGTACTCTTTGGTTGTCCTATTTCTCAGGAATTTGGGTCAAATATTCAGTAGGATAATTCCTTTTCCTCGTTTCGACCAATCTTTTCTTTGATGTTTTTATGATTTAGTGAGTAGTTGTTATTCAACTGGATGAATGTCTCAAAACAGCTAAATCGATCGACGGGAAAACACGGCTCCTTAGCAATTAGGACACCAGCGAATAAACACTATCCTTCCCGGCCCAGTATAATTAAAGTGATTTGATCTAAGCAATTAGTAATCATGACACTTCCATCTTCCACTGTTTGGTATCCATTAAGGGATGACAAAAGTTTTTAACGTAATGACGAAAATGGAAATGGGTGGTGTGAAACACCTGACAAAATCCACGGTACGAAATTTACTGTATACAATAGAATTTTGTTGTCTAGTCACACTAATTATCGTGGTGACATTATAACTCAGTTCTTGTCGCATTCTTCCCAGAGCAGGGATTGTATGCTTGTATTGAGGCTACAGCAATTCATATGGAAACTCTTTGTTTGATGATCACCTACCCTGATATTAGCATCGTACGTTAAATCAAAATCAAAAACAAATGATCAGATATACGATCGCTCTGGATAATTGGAAAGGTATTCGTGACATTCATGCTAAAATAATTCTTTCTCTCTTATTTTCGGGTACCAAAGTTTTCCACAGTTGAATTTTGGTATCGAAATGAAAACATGAATGATGTTGAGTGCGAATTTAATTCCGATTTGTATATTCGTAACGTCTGTTTCTTTTATTTATTTATTCTTGTCCTTGAAGTGCATGTAACTTATTGTGAAACAATAACACCTATAGAGGTGTCACGTAATGAACAATTTGACTGTCGTTCCAGCAATCACATGAAACGTAAAACACAATGAATAAACGTTTATCCGTATGCAATGCTTTCTATGCATTGGTACACATGCACATTGCTTTCGTAACATCTTAATCAAGATAGTATTAGCGTCAACGATATAATCCTCATAGGTGCATTTCACTACTTGACAGATTGTGACTGAACGGTATCAATTTTCTGAAATGAATGAAAAACGAAGCGAATGCAAAATGAAATTGACTAAACTCTTCTTTATGCTGGAAGATAAATCAGATGAACAATCCGGGCCGAAAAGAACTCACTTTGAACGGACTATATGATTGAGACGATTGCAGATTGCTACCGTAAGGAACCAATCCTAAACATTTACCTTGGCTGGTTACCTTTTCAGTGGAACCAGTGCTTATATTTCATTGCCGAAAAAATTACTTTTTTATTCAAAATCTTGATTTGTTTCCGTCCGGCTCAGAATATTCATCACTGAATCGTAATAGGAAGGCCGAACGATTAGCAATAATAAATATACACTAATGTGGGAAGTCCCTAATCTCGGTGGAGTTCAGATTCAAGCCTGGACACCACTCTCTACCCGTTACCACGTGAGCTTTATCAAGAAGGCTACAAGCTCGTGTTGGGTTGTGGTCGGTTATTTCAAACAAAATATCACATTCGTTACCCATTACAATCATATAGGGCTGCGTCATTCTCGTCGGTCAACTTTTCTATCATTCGACTAGCTTCGAAGTACATCCCAATAACTTAACCAACATCAGTCAACGTGAAAACACGAAATGACGAACATGATCGGTTGTAATCAAGCATAATCATTCAGTACATTTTACCAGTATCTCGGAGGTTAGACGTAAGACACCAGATTTTGGGTTTCGGTCTCTAAGGCAGTCGCTGAACCAAGACAGAGTAGGGTGGTTTGAGCATGTATTGTCTAGACTCACGAGACAACTATCTGATTGCATGCTGCCCATCGAGTTAGCAGTTAGAAGATGGTTTGAGTTGCCCCTTCTGAAATAAAGGAAAAGTTTCAAAAATTTAAACAGAGAATCGGTGCATGTAACTGCAGTTAGACCACCTGACTGGTGTCCACGAGATTTTCCCGAGCGATGGCTAAAGCGAGGGCATGATATAAATAATTTCGAAATCTGTGGCTTACTTACATTGGAATCTTATATCTACAAGATTGTTGCTCAACTTATTGCTTCCTAGTAGATCTTGCATTGTTCCACTCTCTTTTTTACTCTTTCGGTATTCGGCACTGTGCGGTGGTAACCAAAATCCGATGTATCTTGGTGCAGAGTTAGTGGGTTTTAGAACCGAACAGAACTGAACTTGTTGGCATTGCCTTGCAAATAAACTGACTTATGACACAAGGTTTCAAAACGTAGGTCAGATTTGTCCATACATTTTCGTCAGGCATACAAAGGTCATTGTAATGACGTTGCATTGTTCACACGGGCTTCAGTTGTGTGCAGGGTTCAAGTCGTCATTTCAACTTGACAAGGCTAGTACGACATGGTTTTCCACATGATCTCCTAGGCAAACAAAACATTTGTCGACAAGTGTTGCCAAACAAACGTCTTGCATTCAGATCGACTCGAAGTATTAAGCAGTTTTCACTGGAAATGGAAAACGTTATTCTATCATTCTTGTGGTATGCTACTCACTGGACAAGACTGCTCCAAAAAAGCTACGAACGAATACCGTCGCCCTAGTAATAGTTGGATTGATAAATGATTTGACGCCATTTAAAGCAATCCCCTCTATGGTTCTTACTTATGATTCATTAGGTTGATAAAAAACGATTCACAAGATAAACTGTCCAAAATCTCCGTTTTTTAGTTTTCAGAGTTTTGGACCATTCTTTTGTCTGTTGGATGATCACTGACCAAAAAATGCAGAGGATTCATATAAGCTTAATTGCTTCGAGGCAGGGTTTAATAATTCAGTCTTGGTTATTGCCTGTTCGATATACCAGAATTCCGTTGTCCATTGCATTGATTATTTGTACTATTGCTTTCCGAATCCCAAAACTTTTGTGCGACCGTGTCCTTTCGATGAACATTACAAATAAACTTTGGCGAGACATGTCGGTTTGCTTCTTGTCTTACAAAACTTATTTAGCGAGACAACTTGATATACAAAATATTATGGTCATGTTAATTTAAATTACAAAATAACGAAGAGCTATTATTGCGGTGATTTATTTAGTATTTTTTAAAGATTTTAGTCCAACCAGAAAAAAACTTGAAACAAGTTCTTCATTGAGATCAAGTAGAGGCGACTTTTGCTGTCTATCAAATATTCCACAGTAAGCTTCTTCAGAAAGTGATTAGTGTGTACTTATTCAAGATAAACAGCTAGGCTAAATCGTATTTCACGTGTCGCTAAGGTGTAAGAATCAAAGTAATCAACGAAACATTTCAAAGATTTCTCAGAAAAATGACATCGTGTCTTTTTGAATTCATTAGGCAAACAGACATTCGTTAGTTTTCATCATTGACTTGACTTCACTTGAACTAGGAATGAGTGACCTTGGAACTCATCTCCATTTGTAATGTTCATGTATTTTCATTGCATGGTTTTTGAAAACCGTTGTTTTATCCAAATGCGCATTGATATACGCTTGTATCTCTCTCCTCCTAGGTATTCGCTATGCATATGGTTTGTTAAAGCTTGAAATTCACCCAATTCAGAGTGCATAAAAACGTTGTTTGACTTGATTCAAAGTTGGATAGATGCCGAATCGTGAACGAACTATTCCTTGTTATGTTGCCCAAACTGTGCGATGTTGAAATCTGTTGGTGATCTGTTATACGTACGGCTCCGTGTGCTAAAACTGGAAATAATATTGAAGTTTGCTTTTCTGTTAGACAAGAACAATTGAATTTTAGTACGCAAACCAACCATTGGATACCGCTGAAATTGAGCGTGAGATAAGCATACAATCGCTATGTAGTACCCAGCTAATGATTTTACTGTATCCAGCATTTAAATGTGCGCTTATTAACTTTGCGTACAGAGTGAAATCTAACCTAAATACTCGTAGAAGCATTTTTTAAGTCAAAATGAATTTTCAAAAGCGCTGACATCAGCAATGATGAGCAGTTGGGTTTTTCACTCAAGAACTAACAAATCCTGAGTGACACTTGAATCCGGACATCGTTTTGTGCGGCAATCAGTTTTTCGAAACCAAAATGAAAGCAGTTATCTAAATACTTTTCTGTGGTTACCAACAATTTATACCCAAATCAGTGTCTTTGTTCTGGTTAGGTCGTCAAGGCTGCTCGCGCTGAAACAACCTCGTTTTATCGAGCAAGACAGTGCAGTGCAGTGCCGTTATTGATATAATAAACTTCGGTGAACAATGTTTTTAAGAAAATCCGCTTTTTCGGCGAAATTAGAATCAGTGGTTAACTTTGGTTTGAACTAAAATAGCTGCAGATGGGAATAGTTTTAGTCGAGCCTCTCATTGAACAGAGAGTAAGGACTTTTGGCAAAGCTATTCTAATTGTCGGAAACTACATAGTCTTTACTTCTAAATGAATCACTCTTCTGCCACCAGATTATTTTCTGATAACTACTAATTCAATATTCGAAAACTATTTAACTTTAAGCACAAATGCTCGCGAGCTTGAGCAATTCCGCTTCTTCTTCTTACACCGGAGCGTCAAGTAACATTACAAATTCCAAACTTTCAAAACATTATTGCTGAAATAGCTTGGAATTTTGAAAGAAAGAGCTAGACAAAAGGTGCCACTGAGATCATTGTTTGCGTTGATACTGATTAAAATTGCTTTTACCGGAATCTTTGGTTCACATCGGTTTGCCCAAAGCAATATAAACCTTTCGAATTGATACAAATTGCCTGCAATCTATTTTCTTACGCGTCTGTTGAACTGCAATCTCACAGTGAAAAAATGGTTTATTTTAATTGTATGCTGTCTAACTTTGGTTGCTGAAACCGAGGATAAATCAGTACGTTTTGTTTACTTTGTATAGCGTATTCGCACACCCACGCAGTATAATGTCATTTTGTGTGCTCGGATGATTTTACCCACGCAGCGAAGATAACGCACATTAAAATAGTTAAATTAAGAATCAAAACAAATCTAAATTGATCGTGTCTACAAGTACTTTTAACTTTTCTCTCACTTGCCATTCGTCAACATTATCGGGAACCATCTCGCCTAGAATTTACTGCAATGATGAGTTTGCCCAATGTGTTCCTTGTAAATCCG
Source organism: Fasciolopsis buskii (assembly GCA_008360955.1). Classification (NCBI taxonomy): domain Eukaryota; kingdom Metazoa; phylum Platyhelminthes; class Trematoda; order Plagiorchiida; family Fasciolidae; genus Fasciolopsis; species Fasciolopsis buskii. The sequence goes on along the minus strand of LUCM01008266.1, from coordinate 104,999 downwards.
TAAGCATCGGCATAAATATATATATATATATTTGCTTCAAGCGCAATAGATTTGAACACAGAAGAAACTTGATAAGTGACAGAAGTCATACTGATAGTTTCGTAGTATTGACAAAATAAAATGTTGGACCGAGAAAAAATCAAGTTAAGACAGTTTGACGGCCGAAAAGAACATGTGTAGGTGACATCGGTTCATTGCAATTAAACACTTACCGTCAAGTTGGATAATGTGAGTTTGCGGCTATGGAAAACAAATTGGAAACAGAATATTTTAGGTCTGTCGCAAACATACACATGAAGACCCGTCACTTAATTCGCAACGAAACAAACAATACCGATGAACCTCAGATCTATGACGGAATGAGACAAACAGCAATTTCATGTCAACCGTAGTTTGACAACCAATGATATTTACGTTTGTACCGCCAAACGTAAATACTACTTTTTAGTCAAAATGAGGCACTTAAACAAAGCAATCGGGAAGGCATTTACTTACGAATACTTGTCTATTTCTTGTCCCATCCACAGGCGTGTATCAACAATAATGTGGATATGTGTGAGCTGCTAATTCGTTTTGGGGCCGATGTGAACGGACGAGATGCAGATCACTGGACTCCATTACACACGGCTGCCGCTTGCGGATACATTGACGTCTGTGAATATTTGCTTGTCAAGTAAGTAAACAGTTCCAATTTTTCTTTGTCTAGGCGGAATGTGTTGTGTTTTGCTCGTCCCGATCCCCGTTGTGTTCGCAGTGCTCGTGAAATACAAACCGAAAGTGAGAAGGACTATCTACTGGTGGCCTGGTTGAACAGTATTGGAGGAAGGCAGAATTTGAGATCGGCGGAGGCCAAGTATATTAGACATCTGTCACTAAGAAAGTCAGAGATTCGAATCCCGAAACCAAGTGTCAGTCATGACGTGGGTTAACTCGCTGTCCCTCGCGCTCGCTGCCACAACTGACCTAATGAGAACTTCTGTGATTTCTTGACGACGCAAGTTTCCGGGTCATGGTTTCTGGTTCACCTCCCTTTGGTATGATGGCCCCTAGTGGCTATGGGCATATCTGCTCCCCTACACTGATGCACAAAGCGTGCGTTATAAATGGACTTGAATTCTAAGTTAGGCCGTATGTTAACACTGAGGACCGGAATATGTGCTTGATTGTGCGCAGCAATGATAATGTCAACGAAAAGCTCAGTTCGACTCAGAATGAGGAAACAATCTGGAAGGGATAGCTGGACGATAAGCATTAAAATACGATATGGATTTATTTGACAAACAAAAATAATTTGACTAAGCCATGCGCCATTCAACTAAGCACAAGATATTCATTAGTTTAAACCAATGCTGCGAAATCGTGGAGTGTGAGATAGAACCATTTGCAGGGAACGTTGAAAATTTTCTCTGCCGGAATTGTATTGCGTTCGAATAATATGCGAGAAGACACGAAAAGTCAAACCTTGGGCAATGTTCTTTCACGTGATTTCAAATGAACGAATATGATTTCCGCATTAACATTGGGAAGGAATGAGTATAGTTCAAATGAAACAAACCGCTTTTGCTGATTTGTTCCAATTTGTGCACTTTCTGGTGCACTCTCTCTGTCCAGATCATTTGTGGCTGGGCGTTAGAACAGAACTTCTTAGAATCAATCTAAATGAATTTTATGTTAAATTGCAACTTTGTTTTCGTTTTTTTAATTCCCGTAAAGTTATGAACAAACAGAGAACTGGATGACAGCAATGAGTGCGTTTAATTGATAGCAAATTGCAATTGTGGATGAAGTGTTTCCATGTGCACCGCAAATCTTTGGCTCTCTACAGAAAGAATGCATCTTCTGCAATGTTGAATATGCCCCGAACTGACTCACCGCCTTTCAATTGTGTAAACTGAAATACCGCAAGCTGTAACGGACCAGTCAAAAAAAAATATTAAAAAACCTATTCTTTAAAGTCGTAGGCATTCAGTTAGATCCTAGGATACGATGGACACCCAGGTGGAAATTTCCACAAAACATTGAGCAATATTCTGCTTGTCGGGCAAATTTGAAAGCTATTTAGGAATGGGAAAGTTTATGGCCAGATTACCAACCATCTTGTGCCTTGTTTTTTTTTAATTCTCAGACAGGCATAAATTGGCAGTCGTGGAAACTCATAAAATCTAAAACAAGGTCCAATATCAACAGACAAAAAGTGACAATGAACGTGCCATCATTGGTCGCTAGTGCAGAAATGGCTACAAATAAATACATGCATCGGAAGTGCAGTTTGCGTTAAAATCGATGGGTGGTAACCATTACGAGTTATTTTGTTTCCTGATTTTATTCCCATATAGGACAATAAAAGTAGAATGGATTTTGGAGAGAAGGCCGAATGGGAAAATCTGATGGCGGTAATGAGCAAATATGAACGAATAAATTCAGGAAAGTGTTGAAAATTAAGTATTTGTGTCAAAATCTTGCTTTTCACAACCGACTACAACTGATATTCGTGAATCGGCATTCTGCTTTTCGATTTCAATTCGAAGATTTCTGCTTTTTGAATCCTTGAGCAAAGTGAATGGGCATGACACACGGGAAATTTATCTGATTAAGTGTCATTTATGAAATATCATCTGTAGCACTGAGCACTTGGAGAAGTCCGCTACAGTGCTTCTCATTTGCTTCAATCGTTCTTGATGAATTCATCTCTAAACAGTATTATTTGAATTCCACTATACAATTGCTAGGGAAACGTCAAGTCAGACAGACGTGTTGTGCTCCCCAGGAGTTCAATGTCAGGGGATAAAATATTCATAGTATTAAAAATGGTAATTTAGTATCTGCACTCTACACAAACCACAAAAACTGTGTAAATTGGCTTAAAGACTGAGATAAGCAACAACAGAGTAGTTATGATTTCCAGTCTGTGCTGCGAGGAAACAAGAGATGAAAATACGTTCGGTTAAGCCTATTAACCGAAAATGTCCTATCAGTTAATTCATCCCAAACGGTGATATGTGTTGACGCGATTCACCATACACGATGTCCTAATCGCACTTAAATCTGTCCTGTGTGTATAGCTTGTGGAGACATGTGGTGGAAAGTGAACAGGTGGCCTTTCAAAACTTGTAATTAAGCAAATTTTTACCCGTGTTTTTGTTTCGGATTGCAAACATTCGACATGGCTGTTTCTGGATCTCGTGTTCCGTCACAGACTTTTTTCTAAGCGCTTTCTCAGAATACACAGTAGTGAATCTGCATGGATCAATCACGGTGACCATAAAAAAACAGGTTCACACAAAAAACATGATCCTCGGACTGGTATTCCTGTTCGTTCATGCACACCTTCTTATTTGCCGTAGAGTGAGAACCAGTCAAGCACAGATTCTCCGCGACACTGAGAAAGCTTTCACGTACGTTTTTGTACCACAGGTGTGAAATTTCTTGTCGACTAAAATATTAAACGAATTCGTGATATTTAGGAGAAAATTGTATTCACCGAGAAAACAAATGGCACTCCGACTGCCAACTTATATGGAATAGAACAAACGATTGCCGAGTGATTTAACACTTCGGAATTTCTGCATAAATGCATTTTACGCCAGCTTGAAGGCAAGCATGGTTGCAACACAGCAAAACGAAAAATGGGCCCAGACAGGAATTCGCTAAAATAGAGGAAAAATAATTAAAGACCGAAAGCAAATGTTTTGTCTCATTTAACCGTACTTATTTTGCGATTTCCGGTGTATTCGGTAGTACTTTGAGCGGAAGAAGTTCGACAGATGGGCTAGACAACAACATCCGAGGACAAAACCGAAGCTAATTTCTTTATGCATCTACGCCAGGTCATAGACTGACCGCCACACTGCCTCTTCCAGCCTTGTCCAACAAGTGCAAGAAGAGCACAAAACGGTAGACGACGGGAATGCATACGGAATGCATGCCCAAGTCACCGAAGGCGATTCAAAGCGATTATCGTAGTCAGAGGACACCTGTGTTGACTCAACACGCAGTGCAGCCCCTCGGTATTGCACAACCGATATTCCCATCAGGGACATCGGCGGTCAGAGCTAGAAAGTCGCCGGGCGTCCTCGATGCGGATAGGCCAGGTCTCACAACAATAAGGTAAAACTACGAACTGTCATAGCATATCCTAACCTTGAGGAAAAGTCGGCTGTCATAGGGGTTCCACAAAAGTCGTAAGTTCGCAAAAGCCTATCTGCCTTTCGCAGTTGATGTGACCTTTTCAGCAACGCCTTCGACGTACGTGATCAGGCTCCTGATGTACTTGAAGCTATTGATTCCTTCTAACCGAACACTACAAAAGGTGAGTGCAGGCACAGGCTCCTGTCAGTCTTAAAGGTTTCCATTGCATTTTGAAGGTGCGAAGCATCGTATCGGGACACTTCAAACGCCAGGTGGTTCAATGCATGTTGCACTGCCTGTGTATTGCCACTCAACAACGAGATATCACCGGCATTCTGTTAACTGAAGTATTTGCGCCCATGGGTGAGTTCAACTGCACTGTCTAAAATATTAGGCAAATCTTTCTGCAGAAAATCCTATATGAAAGTTGAAAAAATGTGGACATAGGGCAGGTCTGCCGCAATACAAAGGAGACAGAGAATGGTCGGCAAAAGCTCGCCATAAACCGTAACCCGACCTGAGGCATATGGGTACAACTCTTTGAGGACCGACATATACTTTGCAGGTGCTCCATTTCTCAAAAGACAATGCCATAGTACAGACATATTAACACAGTCAATTGCTGCGTGAATGTCTAGAAACACACTGATAGTGCTTTCTGGAAAGCAAAATGGTACTCAAACACCTATCAGAGAGTGAAAATTTGATCGACGAATCTACGAGCATCGCGAAAAACAGGCTGTTCCTCACAAGTTTCCCCTTCACGCGTGTTGTACAACTCGTGAAGAATGACGGACGAGAGCAACGTTGACGCTATTGGAATAGCCCAGTGGTAAGCGCAATCACTGCGCAAACCTATTTTAAAGATGGGAATAACAGTTGACTCTCTCGCTTGCGGGGGACCACCTCGGAGTACCGGATCTTCGGGAACAAAGCCTGAAGTTCTTTGACCCGTTTCATTCCTCCACATTTTATCTTATGCTTACTTATTAGTGAAATAATAATGCACATCATTTTTCAGTAAGGAGTCGCGGCCAACAGAAAGCTGCCAAGTGGGGAAGTTGACCGGTGGTGGGAGGATTCGAACTCGCGACCTTCACTTCCAAACGCCACGATCTTATCTGCTTGGCTACCGCCGGGCTACGGAGAGGCCATCGGAGTCCGATGATTTACGACATTCTAGGCCTAGGATTTTCTTGAACATCTTTGAATCAATTAGTGGGTCTGTTATAACGGACAAGCGGACACATTCCGGAATCGCATCAGAGGAGTCTGTCGCTGAATGCCGGTAAATTGTCTGAAAGTGCTCCATCTTACTTACAAGACGTCGCTGCAGGCTGTAGACGGGCTTGACAGTTAGTTTTCTTCATATCCAATGCA
>LUCM01008266.1:26880-92114 GCA_008360955.1 Fasciolopsis buskii | reverse complement strand
GCTTCAAGTGAACATCAGGTAGGTTGTTTTTAGAAATACCACAATTAGGTGGGTTAGCTTAGAATGTTTTTTTTTTCACCATTATTTACGCCATCCAATTTTCAGCTTTGAAGTGGAAGGCGTGACTGATCACGTGTTTGGACTTCCAAAAGTGCGCCTACAGGTGTACGCGTATTGTTTGGCTATCAAATCACATGATTTTATGAGGCTTGCTGGTTGTTATAAGTAGGCACGCGATCTCCAGTCCCAATAATGACAAAGTAGTCTTTTGTGCAAAGATCAAAGGAATGACTATACCATCTCAAGATTGAATTCAGAAAAAAATTAAATTTACCCGAGAAAGTAGAAATTTAATTTGAGAACAAGCGTTCATGAATAGTCTCGCTTGTCCCTGTTGCATCCCATTGGCCAATTGAGTACATCAATCACTAGCCCAAGATTCGTCACCTCTCCTTGAATCATCTCGTGAAAAAAACTAGGACAGACCTTAGTCGGTCGTCAAGTGTGCTAGTGAGGCGGTGTCAACACAGTGCAGTGCTCTGTTGTTCGGCAGTTTGTGCAAAACGACTAAAGTGCACGACTGGGATCTGGCCCAGTTCGTTTCAGATGTGCAAGGAGACATGCAACGAATCACGTGGCTGGTGACTGAGGCGCTCAATTAGCCAATGAGATGCAACCAGGGCAGGCGGGACTTAACATGACCACTTGTTCTCAAATTAAACAGTTTCTCATTTTAATGTATTTTTCTGGTTTAATTCTTAAAATGTTAAGGTTATTGCAGACAGTTTGGTCGAAATGGCTACGTCACCGTTTGCGGAGCTCAAATGTGAAAAATTTCGTCAAAACCGAAATCTGACCCGCACATTCATGCAGCCCACTCATTTGAATCGTGTGTGCTCTACTTGATGAGGTAGGGGGCAAAGTTTGATTTCCCCTGACAATCCAGTATGGCTGACCAAGAATGAATAGGAACCAGAAGATTAGCGGTTCCGGAATTCACATTGGTTGTCCACAGTTTTTTGAAGCTAAGTATTTCAGAAGGCTTCAGAATAAGGATAGCGGACAATAACTTTTCGGGTCAAAGAAACCTTAATGACCGGGAATAAGGGAAATGTTCCCCGTTTGCTTAGAGTTTAGAAGATGGAAATGTGGAATATAGGTCAGAAAAGAAAGTGCAAACGGCGGATTAACTCAGGGATACACATTTTAGGATCGATAAGTGCAACACCGTCCGATCAAGTCCACAATCCCGGGGTGTAGTGTGCTTGGTGAAATTTCCTAATGCTAACGCAACATGTAAAATGGTAGTTGGTGGAAATAAAAGAATACTTGATTAAATTGGGCTCAGGGTCAAATCGAGAAACAATATGCCCGCAATCTGGTACAATGTACAAACAAAATGCCCATAAGTATTCCAGTTAGGCGGAAATTTGAAGGGGGGAAGTTTCGAGAAGTGCATTTCACGGGGGTATACAATTTGTTTGCTCCTGGTGAGAAATGACACCAGATCCTTGAGTTTGCACCGTATGAAGAGTTCTTTGGCCTTCTGTGTGGTCAACAAGCATTCGTTCCCGGCTTGTGCGATACAACGAGTGGACGGTAGGAATAGGCAGGCGGCATGGGTGATGAAATACTAATCACATCAAACGAACAACACAATTACCTAGGTGATCCAATCACTCGAAGAATCTTGGTCTGATGGGAGGGAAAAGTGCAAAAGAAAAATGATTCGTGTCTTGAAGAAAAATATCCATTGTTTGAGGTTATTAGCTCCAAAACATATGAATTACCATTGTTATGGGAGCAATAACCAACCCAATGGTAATGATTACGTAAAAGGAGTCGAAGCTTCAAGTAAGCAAATTCAAAATCGCTATTATGAAACTTTAGTTAGGATACACGGTAAGTGTAAAAGGGTTGATGAACTGAGGCACAGACACCTGGTTTAGCGACAAGAGACAAATGAGAGCTGTAGTTAAGAAATTTAGAAATGATTGTGTTTGAAAAATGGGAGATTTTGTTCTCAGCCACCGAAGAAATCGAAGAACCTAATCGATGTTTCAGTTTTATCAACAAATGTTCGTAAGGTTGATCATATCTTGATAACACCGCGAGCGCATAAAGAGGGCCTCATGCTTTGGGCAAGAGATAGCCAAGAACAGCGATTTCAAGAATTAAAATAGCAGAGTACATAAAACCTGGATGGATCAGACGTGTCAGGGGACGACAGACTCACCTGCACACTCAAGTACATATTTTTCATTCTCCTAGACAGCCGCATCTCACAAGGTGCTTTTGAGTCAAAATATGTTTCTTCTTGAAGAGAGAAGACAGTTAGCATTTTTGGAGTCAAAGTGATCCCCGGCAAAGCATCATATTTCCAGTGCTTGCTTTAGCACTTATTCCGGCACTCCCGAACTTTCAACAATATGGTCATTGCTGATGGGAAGTTTGGCGAAAGTATAAACAGTTCTGCATCGACGTTCTCTTGAGATAGTTCAAAATTGATGCGAAATTCATACCACCGATGCAGAGGTTAATTGTGATGCGTCGAGACGCATAGTACAATTCATTAAATGATGCACTGATTTTGATTGGCCTGCATCTGGCGCTGAGCGCTCAATTTCCTCTAGGTAAATACGCTGATATATTGGCTGATTATAATTCTAGCTTTTGACGTATTCCTTCATCCACATGTTTCGTAACTTATGTTTATTCACTTGCACATAAATCGCCCTTTCATATATCTCAACCAAAACTAGATTGCATCAGTGCTAATAAAATAACCATGAGCACTAGACTAAATTCATCTCGGATTCAACTCAGTGCACAGGCAGACGAATTAGTTTTGAAACGCGCACATCAATGAGGCTGAAAATAAACGCTAGTCCAGTGTAACTTTTTTCCGGTAGGAAAATAATTAGACAATCATTTTCGACGTTTGAATTCGATCGATGAGACGAAGTAAACCGTGCAACATGTGAGAGTGTAAAGCGTAGAGTTAAATGCCAGGTGGGTAACAACAGAATGAGGGCGTGATGTGGTGAGAACAGGATACCGCTCAAGCATGGACTTTGAGACCAGACAAATATATGATTGGATCGTCCATTTCATACCACTAGTAGGAGGACAAATAAGGGATCAATTATGTGACAAAACTAACTTATAGATTCCTAAGTGATCAAAAGTTACGTAGGTTAACGATATGGGTATTCCAGTCAAATTTAACGCCTACGAGATGGCAATTTTTGGTAGCAAATGCACAGTTCGTTGCTGGGTCGAATAGAACGCGTGTAATAATCGAAACTTGCAATCGTAGGATGAACTTTAGAAGTATTATTTTCTTTAAAACATTTGCCTGTACTATATAGTTGTTTGTAATCGGACGACAACAAGATTTACTCGATCGTTCAAAATTTGTATCGGCCTTATTATGTTCTATCGATTGACGAATTGTGCCCAGTTACACGATGAGAATTTACAGGATCATCAAAAGAAGCCCAAAGAACAATTCAGTTTATCAAGACCAACTATACATGATTACTCTGAGGTACTAATATGCCGTGTACATGCAAAATGATGACAAATTTGTGTGTTATTACTTTTGTGCTATCGATAGGCGACAACCAGAAGGACAGTGGTATTCGTATGAGTAGCAATAGCAAATATAACTATAATCGAGGAGTAGTTGAAAAATGACGTATTGCTATCGTTTATTCATTACTACCAGTGCTTTTTAATCCAGTATTTTCTTATTCATCAGTCGAGTTTTTGGCACCCTGGAGACAATGACGTTCAACTCAGTCACCTTGGGTTTTATTTGTTTTCGTGAATTACTCAGAAGCAGAATTTCTCAGGACTGTAATTTTTTCCCGAACATTTTTCGTTCTTTAGAGTTTTCTATTTGCCAAGAGAATAAAGTATAGACTTTTCGTGCATCCAGGATTTTCGAGTTTGGTAGAAGTGGCATGCTCCTGGCCTCAAACACCCAGCAATGAAGGAACTGGGAGCCGGGATTCTGAATTTTAGTCATACAGAACTAGAAGAAATCTCAATAGATGGGATGTGATAATGAGCCAGATGACTGCTGCTTACTTGCCGAATACTTCCAAAGGGACCGGAACATCGAAAATATAAACCGCTGACTTTCGGCATAGCAGACGTCGAATCCATCTACCCACCGATGTACAAGAGTGAAAATGGAGTGCTAACATCTTGTAGCATCGATGTTCTCTCTGTTTTGATGAATTAGAAAAACAGCTCACAAGAATGAGTTTATTTAAATTTACCTAAAAACTATGCGTCAAACCGAGGCGCCACTGACAATGATGACATATTAATGAAAATACACTACCTACTCGTGGTTTTCTTAGCCGAGTACATAACATTAGTCGACACTCATTCCGATACCACGGACTTGTTGCCCAAAACAGCAAAGGGGTTACTGATTTCTTCCGTTTACAACGAATTATTTGTTCTGCCAAGGAAGAAATATTTTGCTTTAAAATCATAACTCGCAAGCACGACAGCAAATTTAATTACATGTTAGCCAGCAAAAACGCATAGCGTTGCATTGGTTTTTAATTACAAAATTAAGTGGTTTTGTTTCAAACAACATTGGGCTTCGATTGCTGTCTGCCAGTGGCCCGTGGTCATGCCAAGCGGTCGTGGATAGATGCAACATCATGTGGTGAAGTTCAACAAACAGCTGAGAGCCCGCCCGGATGCGTAATGACTAGTACGTTTGATTCACAATCGTTCGTCGCGAGTTCTCGTCCCAGTTCGATCACGGTGATCATTCCTAACAAGGATGAAATAGCTGTACAGTGTGACCATGGTTTCTTAGTGGCTAGCTGAGCGTCGGTATCGCATGGTGAATTTCTTTTATGAATGCAATCTCTTACTGTTACTGCATGAAAAGAACAATAATACTATCAATACCTCAGCCCGTAGTCTATGCATTGATGGTGACGAAAAACCGTTGAAACACTATCCCAAATAGATTTTATCTCACCGCGCAATAATCTGCTATGGGGTTTGTTGTCCTTTTGCCATGATGAGGTTACGGTAACGGAAACATCATAAATGGACCTCCTGGGCCATTGTTCAGTTTTTGCAGCAGTATGCATTTGGAACTGGCCCATAAAGCCGTTGTGGTGAACTAGCCGCTATCAGTGAATGAATTCACCGTGCGTTTATACCCGAATCGGTAATAGGGACCGTGAAATCTCTGTAGAGCCGTTCCCAAGAAGCCGCTCGCATCCCAGGGGCACAGGCTGGAAAACAAACCCAGAGAGAGTGTTCGAATATCACGACGGTCTCGCGGATACAGCAAAGTTTGACATCTATGACTGACCTAAAGCGACCGCAGGATGTCTTTAACACCAGAGAATCACTGCCCCGTAAAAAGCTCAAGTGCAGAGAAACGACAAACGCGGCTTGGTCATTTTGGCTACTAGCAGAACTAATTTACTAAATAAGTGGCTTACTTCACGTCGTCTCCATCCAATCCAGCACTGAAGAGCATTAAATCAATCACCGACTCCTCAAAAAGACATACGCATCCTCCCATCCAGTAGTTGTGATTTATTTCTTTTTTGCATGAACAAATACGCCAGTAATGTTTATCCTAACTGCTTGCATTTTGTCTTCTGGCCAAACTTGCTGTTCTAAAAATGCTTATTAAAATTCGCTTGTCTAATCAGAAAATGAGTGATAATATTGAGGTTAGGAATCTGGTATTGGGTGCCACTTCTGAGAACAGCTTGCTTCAGCGTATGAAGCTTAGTAGACTACGCTGGTTGGGTCACGTGTTGCGTATGAAGAACACTCGTCTACCATATCATGCCCTAGTTTCTGTTCCTCCTAAGGAATGGAAGAAGCCATGTGGAGGCCAACAGATGACGTGGCAACGTGGGATGAGAAAGTGTACAGCGAGGTTAGGTAAAGTAGGTGTCTCACGCCTTCGTGGTTGGGGTCCGAAAGACTTATCGACTTGCTGGCTGGAGACACTTAAGGATATGGCAGTGAACCGTGACCAGTAGCAATCGTGTTGTCATTTTCTATCGAATCAGAATGATTGAAAACACGTGTGTTTGTGCAGTTAGAATCTGTTTCTTGTGTTGGTCACAGCGGTGTCTTATCTTTTTCCGCCTGTGTAGGTCCACTCCCTGTTCCCCCTGGATATTTACGCATTTTATATAAACGTGTAACTCTGGGGAACGGCAGCGGTCAGTGAGGCTTGTCTTGCTGCTTAATGCTGAACGGTGATGATGAATCAAAAAATAGAGTTTCTTCTAGAGAAATATAAAAATTTCCTATTGTTAGTTAAATGGTTTTCTTTGGAATTCCTGGCATTTGGCTAAGCTTGAATTCAAAGTGTCCAGGTAATCAAATGAACATGTATTTGTTGGAGAATGTTTGACCCATGTCCACCTGAGATTAGTGAACTAAAGGATAGCGTAATACAAGTATCTGTTGATTAGGTTGTGGATTCGTTAAATGTACCTGCTTAATTTTTGTTTCTAACCCTCGTATTTATTCACCATCTGCTCAACTGTCAAACTGTTTCACATGAACTACGGTGAACTTTGCCAAAGATCAAGTGTAAAATTTCAGTTATACTTTCAGATGCCTAGAAAAGTGCATCAAGAATCATTCATTGCTTCCGAAGATAAAATGATCACTTTTGTCTGCTACTAGTGAGCGACATTTGGGCATCATGAATTAGCCGATCATTGAAAAAAACGTCAACCGCGGCTGTCCACTTGCGATGGTGACTAAACTCGCTTGATAGATCGGAGATTATTACCATTAGCTTCAATAGTTAAATAGCACGGAAAATCTAAAGCAGCAAAGGACAGCACTGGTCACTCGATGAGCGCGCAAATATATTGCGAAATGTGTGGACAGCGTAGACCAAGACATAGACACGTCAGTCATGGAGCAATCTTTTACTCGCAAGCTTTAGGTTGCCATCACTGCGGAAATTGGCTATTGGTGCTCACTAATCAAGAAAATGTCAAACGATTGACACTAAATTCGATCATTTCTAATAAATTCCGGATGAATATAATGAAACTGCTATTAATTTGTCACTGCCATCCAAACGGAGCGCATTCATGTATCAGGTTTTATCTAAACTCCAAAAAATGAGGGGAGTAAATAAGGATGAAAACATGTTCGTCTGCTTTAGTTGCTGACCGAAAGTTTGGTGAACAAACCCTCTGCCTACTGTTTGTTATCTACGGACTGTTTTCCATTGTAGTACCAACCTTTAATTGTGAGGAAAATGATCCGTTAGTCACTGCGTTAGAACATTTTATTTGAATATTAATCCATTTTGCACTTGACTCAGTAGATGTACAAGTCAGTATAAAACCCGATTGACAGTAAACATTTGCGAATATAGTGTAAGCCGAATGGATTACATAGGCTTCAGTTCTCCTGTCTTTGAGCTGGAAGGTCACTTACAGTTTGAAGGCCTAAGTCAATGGGATTAGGGCTGGGCAACTGCAGTTACAGACGAGCCGAGAGATTGTGGGGCCAGCTGTAGTCTTGTAATCTTACGTGTGGACAAACACAAGAGAATAAAACAAAGAAAATTGGCCGTGGTTTCTCGGGGAAATGTTGGGCATTGTTGTGAACAGAATGCGCGTGGGCCGATAACGCAAGCCTAATGACGTGTGGACTGAACGAACCATTCTCGCCACCCACAGTTCAACAGCCCATCGCTCAAGGGTTAGAAACCGTTAAGCTATTACCTTTATTTTCAGCCATCAATTATAGTGTTATAAAATACGAAATACCACATTCATGGTTGTAGATAAGAGGTAATAAAAAAGTTCAAAATTTCCTGATAGGATCAATAACGTTTTCGTTGTTTGTCACTTGACCTGAAAAGTGACCCCCTTGGATGGAACACTCGACCATTTAAGGGATTAGAATATTTGTGTCATAGTTTGGTTCTATTCGTCTCAAGACTCTGCAGTATTCTTAGCAATTAGGTCAAAATTCCATTAAAAATCTGCCTTGGAAAATTAAATCAGGATAATCCGTATGTCGGTAAACGTTTAGCTCTACCGCTAGAGCTGTGATTTTGAATAATTTTTCCTATTTGGGGAATAGCTAGATAAATATTGTCATATCGATTCCGGAAATGACACAACACTTCTTCTGATAGATACGGATAAAGTTGTGGCATTTTCAGTTTTCAGTTGCTGCCTACTTTTTTGTCCGCATGAACAGTTTAGCCAGGTGTGAATGGATTCCAGAATAGATTATCTACTGCGATCTTTGTATGAACTACGCTTTCATTTTAGTCGCTACTTCATTAATAAGTAATTCAAGATAATGCTTCTTACGAAATATTTGATGGGCATACGTTTCGAAGCCAGGCTTGGTTTTGGGATCGAAAATTCGGAGAACGCATAGGTTCACAGAATTGTGAATTCCGGGAGTGGGGATTACAAAGAGCCCTCTTGCACACAAAATGCTATCGTGCAGTAGTAATCAAGCCGGATTTGTTAATTTCGTTTTCTTTTCCACTGACCGTGTGCATCTGAAGAGATCATAGAACGAATGAACACCATCGACCGGTGTGTAGCTTTTGTGCCGTACAGATCAATCATTGAGCTCTTGATGAACTAATTAAGTGGATTGCTGATTTGTACGCAACCCGTGTCATGTGCGCATATATATCCCCTTATTGTATTTCTGTTTGTCCGATCTCCACATATTTTACAACATATCCACTTAATCGGATTTGCCCTAACACTTACTGTGTTCGACTCAAGCTTCTTTGATGTTGTGATTTATGAAACCGATGCGGGACTTCTTAATTTATAGATAATCGTTTCCGATGCAGTGAACATTTGAGGTGCATTTTTGTGTTAATATGATTTATAAATTTAATTCTTGTTCATACTCCTGGACAACAACGATCGTCAAACTGACTTCAGCAGACGTTCATGCGAAACCAAGTGACACGTTACTTTTGATTAGTCAGTAAGTGGAATGCTGTGAGATTGGCTTTTCTGGTTTTCGGTTTAACACGGTTGTTGTTCCTTAGCTACCGATTAACCCAATGATAGCTTCGTATTCGCCATGATTTTAGATGAATCTGCCTTCGTTGGAAAAAAACGAGTATTTGAAAGGATATTGTCGGTCTGTATTGATTGTATTGAATGCTTCATGACTGGATAGTTGGGGAAATAGTCGATGGAATACGGAGAATTAGATTATATCCTTCCAACAACGAAGAAAATGACAATTAAGATTCGTTTATTTCAGTTCTCGTTAGCCTTGCCCAAACCCGAGTAACGAATGAACCGATCACAAGGCGAAAAGAAAAACTACAATGCAACTAATTATGTGAAGGTCATTCTGAAATTCATTCGCCAATAGGCCAAGAATGACCTGATTCAGTTGTTTCCCTAGGATTTGTTCTGGTGCTCATACAAATCGATGCTGATATTTAGAATGGTATTCGTGGAACTTTGACCAGAGTAGTCGAGACGTTCTAACGACTATGTCTAGTCGCAAAGTTTGAGTCAGGAAAATTAAGTGTCAGTTGCTTCTGAAGTAGTCTCAAATTATCTTCAGGCCACTGGTCATTGACTGAAGCCGTCAGTCGTCTTACGATCAGCCGTGCCTATTATGTGTTTGAGAGTACCAATTTTCATGGTTTCCCACTGGGTCTAACATGGATACTGTTTGCTATTTATTGCAGATATTTCTCTTATCTTGCGATTACCTTTGCAAGGCTATATACACATCCAGTTACAAAGATGATGACCATAGCGATTTCTATCATGGACATATCATTGGGAATTTTCCGTCCCCATAGAGCAGACAAACATGATTGGCCTAACTCGGTCTAACTTTACCGCTTTGTTCCGTGTTATTCGGACGCTGAGCATAGTCATTGCCATATGTCAGGTGAATCAGAAACTTGGAAATAGTTTGTCACTCAAAAATATTTCTAACCGTGTAACTTTTGTTTGTTCTTGAAAGTGAAATGAATTTTGACCAAGCACTTTTGACTCTTTTTTTCGAGGTGGATTCAGTATTTTTCAAAGTTTGACTATCTTACGGAATAGACGATTGTCATCTGCAAAGGCTCTGATCAGCGGATTTATCTACACGTCGATCAGCCTTGGCTAAGTGGTAGAGCACGAAACATTGAACTTGCATGACATGGATCCATATCTCCCAGTTGCCGATCAGGTTTCCACTTGACACCGACTATTCCCGATGGAATAAAATACAAATAGAAAGTTACGAACTAATACACCATTCATCCGTAAAATCATTAAATTCACGTATTTGTTTTGTATCGCCCTAGCGAAGTAAACAAGATGCAGCATGGGTTCGTCACACACGTCAAATCTTCTATATTCCTGATTACAACATCATGAATTTATCAAAATCCATTGTTGAATTGACTAAAATTGGATCCTGACGTGATCCGATAGCTTCTGGGTCTACGCGACACAAAGCACTACGCAGGAATGATTTTCTAAGTCAAAGAGCCTTCCAAGCTTGACACGTCGATGAGCAGAGATCAGTTGCATTGTAGTCTTTAAACGTCCGTTGTTCAAGCGCTACTAGTTCTTCACTTCAAACTGGTAAGCTTCTGGAGAAGACACTCGACGTGGTAGAGGCGGATAAGGGTGTTTGCTTGTTCAAAGACCTCCATTGGAAGAAATGTAGTGTAGAGTTCCTGGGATTTCTCTAAACAGTGAGTGAAATGACGGTACTTTTGTGCATGTTGACATCAGTCGAATAAAACGCCAATTTTTGTTACTCGTGTCTGTATGCACTGCCACCAGCCACAGCTCTACCTTTGAAATCCTTCAAGGACTCAGTTTAAAGTTCGTTTTGTTGTTGTTTTTTATTGTTAGACTAGCGCAAGGGTACATCAGATATCTTTTTTGTGGTCCAGTTGTACTAACGGACCTTGGAATTTTTCTGAAGAACACAACCTTGTTTCGTAAAACAACGACAGGAACTCAACTCGAGCACTTCTTTTCCGTCAACATTTTAAACTCAGACTCATCACAGTCTCGTTGAATACCAATTATTTTAGTCAACCAAAGATCGTCAGTCATTCTGGTATTCAGCTGTGACTTCATACAACGTGTCTTTCAGTGTCTGTTCTCAGAAACTTGGGCTATGGATGAAAAAAGTCCGAAAACACATTGATTTACTATTCGAAACGACGTCCATCACGTAAAGTTGAACATTTTGGAAGACAGTTCAGCTTGCTAAATTTCACAGTGAGCCCTTTGCTCACTCTTGCAAGTGAAGTTAACCACTTGGATATCAATCCTTCCTTGAAAATGAAATTCATCAGAAGGACAGGCTATATTAAAGGACACACGACAAGTGAACGAGAATTGATGTCTGGTTTTTTAAGAGTTAAGGCCAAAGGTTTAGCACCGAAGATAAATACACTTCCAGCATCTTCCTGAGAGATGTATCACATTCCAACGAACTGGCGTGAAACGGTAAATTTATCAACATAGGATAAGGGTGACATGTCCTCCTGTGGCAATTACAGAACATTCAGTTGCGCATGTTTTGCTACCAGACTGCCAGCAAGCATTCGTTTCGCGGATTATTGAGTGCTTGAAAAAATGAAACGGGCGAGTCGAGTTGGGTTTCGACGAGGATGAGGTTATACTGATCACATTTTCCTTTAATAAGTGTTACGATACAGACACACTGATCGTGCCTAGCTGGAAATAAAAGCAGTGTTAGATATAGTTGATCCGGCCATCCCCTATCGCCATTTCTCACTGTTTTCTGTGCCAAGGGAAATTTGTTTCTTTTTTCCTATTTCACGTTTTTGAACAGTCAAAGTTATTTGCAATGTCATGACGATTAGTAATCACTGTTCCATGAAATAACCTTGGAAACGTCTTCATCTTTTTAAGGAAGCAGATGTTGTGCTTTTTTCTTCAGAAAACACATCTTCCGGGTTATAATATGCTGAAATTGTTATGCCTTTGATTGAAGGTCTCGGATTTCGTAACACCAGAGACTGTGGAGCTATGTTTGGATGTTTTCGTTTGTTCAAAGTATAAGATGCTACTTCATAACTGGATTTAGCCTGAACTGAACTTTGTTCTTGCGGGACACAAGTTGAGTAGAGTAGATAATCTCATTTGTTTGTTCAGTTACACCCAGCAGTTTGTTTTCCTATTCTGGATGGCGCAAGGTAGGTTGGATTGGGTTTACCCAGTCTGAGTTCTCATCGACTTCTGCTTGACGTCCGGTCATCACTGAGGAGTAGAGTTTATGTTAAATCGGTAAGGTCTGTACTGCCATACGGATCACAATCGTGGCCGTTGCGGACCCAGGGAAACAGAATTCTGTCCTTGAGTGAGCGTAGTTATTTCTGTGCTGTTGGTAAAGTGCCGTGGTAGAATTTAAAAAGCAAATTTAACGTTGGACTAGGCTTAAAGGATCATAAAGCATTGTGCTTGCTCGCAGATCAACCCTGTTGGTGCAAGCAGTCAGCCCGTGGAAACTTCGGCTAGCGTAACGTGTGAATTCGGTAGAGATCAGGTCACAGCAGATGGCTATATGCAGCGAACAATGACATTCTTGTATTGGTAACTTATTCTCTTCTCTAAGGGGCTTGCCACTTATAGATCTGGGAAGGTTCTCTCACTGATATTCGGTGCTTACTGGTGCTATGCAATTTCAGTGCACATTAGTGCAAGTTTGCAGCTGAAAATAAACTGAATTGAACTGAATTTGTTCATCTTACTGGATTGGAATTCGATAATACATTCAAAGTTAAGCATAGCAATAATTAAACATAAAAACAGTATTTAAGAGAGCTCTACAGTTTGAAAATAAAGTTAGTTAAAACGAACGCAATTTGGTAGCTTGTTGAAAAGGTACTACATGGAAAAATTTCAAATTACCGAGTGGCAGACGTGACTGTGTCAGCCATTGTTTGTTTCACTTGGACAAAGAAAAGACAAAAGTACAAAATGTGTGTTGTTTGATATGATGTTGAAAGTTTTTCTTCTATTTTCGTGTTCAAGTGTGATAAAATTGGTTGGCGGTTTAAAATGCTGGCCTCTCGTGTTTCATAGGCGTCTGAGTGACCTTCGGACCATTGTAACTTTTCAACTTAAACATATTTTGTCACCGAAAATGGTCAAGCGATTAGCATCAGGACATTTCACATTGAAGGACACCGGTTTCAATCCCTCCACAGCCAGTCAATCTCCCCTTCAAGTTGGCCTTAGCTGGCCATGGTTTCAGTGCTAAAAAACGATGTATGAGAGTTTAAAATGTCCATGTACCGAAAGCCCTTTGGAAGAAAGTGAAAGTAATGACTATTCCCGTACGAGGAAAAGACTGTTGTTTTCTGAACAAAATATGAGATAAACGCATCAAAGAAATTGGGTTTCACAAGCGTTTTATCACTTATAGGCATAAAAATAATGCTGTTGAAACTAATCAAGAACACTGATTCCTTGGAAACATTTTCGACTGAGCCTGAAGTATACATTGAAATGCATTGAAATTTTGTCTGTTATTACCATATTGGAGAAGGCCGAATAATGATAAATGGCTGTTGAACTATGCTCCATACAAAAAATGGAGACAGTTTGACGCTTTAAAATAGCAAAAATAGCGAAGGAAGTAGATATGAGCGCACTTTGAGTTTTACTAAAAATACACCCAGTCTTATTAGCTTAGGAACTAATTATATCCTCGATAGACAAGGCGCAAAAGTAGGATAACTAGCATGAGTTATCAAATGTGCACCAAATGGCAGTCCTCAAGGCGATAACTGAATTTACATAGCGCTTATTGGATGTGAGTAGATACAAGGATTCGAGAAGAGCTTCTTCATTCTTTTCTTGCATACTTGATAATTGTATGTCAGTACCAACGTGAAGACCTTGTTATTTATAAATATTATTAAAAGCAAATTTTGTAAAAATCATCTGAATTTTGTGCTTGACGTTTTTGGGTTTTTATTCACCTGATTAATTTCGTCTCTCATGTTTGTCCAACTCACACTACTTTTTTCCACGTGTGCGTACCCATTAGCTTCAGTCGAGATCAATGAGTAAACTTTCTCCAAAAAAACAACATCTATTTTGTCCAATGGAAAATTCCTGATTTTGCTTCTTAGGCATTTCTCCGGCAGAGGTTGAAGAGGCACGTTCCAGACCAGAGAAAATGATGTATAACGATATCAGAGAACTGTACAACAGCGGTGCGGATTTGGAACGACTAGATTCACAAGGAGCTGCTCCCGTAAGCTGATGATTTTCCTGTGATCGTTTGAGACCAAATCTTTGGAGCTACAAAAGGAACCAACATGTTCTTTCTGGTCGATATTTTCATCGGCTGAACTAGGGCTTAGTACCGAAAGTTGTAAACTACGTGTTGGAGATAAATTCGTGAACAGATTTTATTTTAACTTTCCATTGAACAATGAGGAAATCCACCGTAAATAAGTCAAATTTGATTTCGGTAAAACCAGATATACGTATGTATATATATATACATATGTATATGTAAGTATATTTATATATAACTACAAGCCTATAAATGATATGGATGAAGCAAAGAAATTTGACGAAACGTGGTTAGCTTTATCATTGTGACTGAACATCATCACAATGATTTCATATCGAATCTGAGGAATCACATTAAGAGGGGGATCATCAATAGGGAGACCGCACGATCCTTTGTGAGTCGAAATTCTGCACACAATTAGCTGCCGTTGGTACCTATATTTTGATAGGTATATCCAATGCGATCGAACAGAATAGATTTGATTCAGCCCCGTATGACTGGTATTCAATGTCACCAGACGTTTCTAACTAGAAAACGCAATTATGCAAAGATCATGTTTGTATTTCCATAATAGGAATTGTTCAGAAATAGGGGGATTATGCGAGTCAGCCCAACTCAGACGGTGCCACCAAATAACCTGGGGTGTTGTGATTTTGAACTCATAGTTTTGGAGCAAAAACTTGTTCCGTGACTGAATCCATAATGTTCGGACCAAATATCAGCCATACAGGAACGTATCAGTATCAGCAATCAACTAAGTGTCCAATAATTCTTGTTCGGCAAGTTCCTGCTCCTAGCAGCCGTTTTGCATGATGTGGAATAATGGACACTGGTTACACAGACAATATTCGTAGAACTGGAAATAGCTTGTACTATTAAGAATGCATGTGAAAGGCATCAAAATCCGAGATGAGCAGCAAATATACACTACACAAATGTATAGAATCTTAATAAAAACCAAAATAGAAATAGGTGATCAGTTAAATTATGGTAAATAATTGGCAGCCTGGAAAACAAGTGACACGACCACAGTAAACCAAAACCGTCCCTTGGAATTAGAAGGTCGCGTCAGCATCGGCGAATTACATTTCACAATTTGATGGACGATTTGCTGTGGAACTGAGATCCAACCCCGTACACTGTTCAAAGATATGTTCATTAAGTCTTACGATATCGTATTTTAAAGTTATTACTCTCCTGGTTAACTAATGAAACTTACTAGATATCACTATGCCGCAGAAGACATTATTGGAAAAACGTCCGCCCATCTGTCACTCCATGAACTGACAAACCTCTCTCTCATCAGTTCAATGGGACCAGTTACCATTGGGTTCCGTAAGAAACGTTGATCTGATCAGGCAAAGAATTTCCTGATTTGCTAAAGGAAATATAAATCACTCATAGTGATTTGCGTGTTCAACATTCACGACTCGAATAGTCCAGTAGGTTAATCGGCGCATAGTTATTAAGTAACTAACTCATACTATTTTTTTCGTTCAACTTATCACTTAAAATCATCGGCGCTATGTCGCCGCATTTTTTTCTGACCGTCGATAATTTTAACGAGTACGACGACTCGGCATTCACTTCCTTTGCATAGTGAACTATGAATGGAGAAGATCGATCCCCGGTATTCCCCAGAGAAACCTCGGACCAAAGGCAATTTCGATCTTTAGAATTCTGGGCACAGCAGTCACCATAAACATCCCACGACGGTTATCTCGTCAACCGTGTTACTGGGATTCTGAACTGTGGAT
Source organism: Fasciolopsis buskii (assembly GCA_008360955.1). NCBI lineage: Eukaryota > Metazoa > Platyhelminthes > Trematoda > Plagiorchiida > Fasciolidae > Fasciolopsis > Fasciolopsis buskii. The sequence continues at coordinate 76,020 of LUCM01008266.1, read as the reverse complement.
GATATCGCAGTGGGCTGGACCGAGCGAGACAAACGCGATTTGAATCGTTAAGCGACATGATCGAATGCTCACTGTTCGTTTTATTTTTAGTTGGTTAGTTCATTTCTGTGTACTTTTTCGTATTCTTTGGAATACTCTGGGATAACTAAATAAACACGACAACACGTTAGCACCAACTCCGGGTTTACATCAAGAAGATTTTACATGGAAGCTAGCTGCATTCTTCCGATGGGATAGTCACGCCACGTTACCGGTAGTTTTTGTAAAATCCAGCCAAAACACAACAAACGAATACAGATTTGTATCAACAACTAGGATACAACCGGAATATGGAGAAAGTAAACGTGAATGCGGTTTCTCTTGAAATCATGTCTGCTTGAATTTCCTACACGAAAACTGAAACCACCTAATCGGAGACGAATAAAGTGACAGTTTAGAGCGCACGACAGTGGGTAGAAAAGGTACCCGTACAGCACACACTTGATCTCGTTGCTGCATAGTACGCAGATTGGTGCAGCAATTTTAAAACTGTACACAGCATTAACACTCTCGACTAAATCCGGGAGTATGCACACTAGAGGAAGATAATTGTCTAGCTTTTTAGTCTAACCATTATCTTGAAGTGGGCAAGAAGTTTTACAGTCCTAGTCTCAAAATATTTCGTTTGCAATAAAAAACCCTGATTGAATATGTTGTGTGGCAATGGTTGGAACATTTTTTACTTGTCCCATTATAATTTTGCCTATTAGTATGTCACACCTTCTCAACAATATTCACCAAAGCAATGTTTCCTTTGCCGTATCATCGATTAATGATAACGAACAAAACGGACACGAATGTCGTCAGGTTCACATTGCCGCAGCCTGTGGTTATCAAGAAGTCCTAACCACGTTACTTGAAATGGACGTGAATCCGGATCTACTGGACGCGGACTCTTGGACCCCAGCCCACGTTGCGGTCTGTTGGGGGCAGGTACGTGGAGTGAAAAGCGAATGTGTATGTGTGACTGTTTTTGTACGCCAAACGAAACGTGTAGGACACGTTTTCTTGGTCTATTTGCGGTTATATCAAACTATATCCATTTGTTTTGCGTGTTCTAACCCACTGAACAAACAACTTTCAAATGACTGTTTTTCCTTGTTTTTCATCCGGCAAGAAAAATTCAAGAGGGCTAGCAGACGTGCACAAAACAGCACCAGAAATAAAAGCAACAAAATAGAAATGTTATTAGATAAGGGAAACAGAAGATCAGAGTACCGATCATAATGGTTTGAAAACAGTTTGTAAAATATTGTTAAAAAATCAAGTTGCCAAACGAAAGATGATGCACGCAGCAAATAAATGAATTATTATCAGCCTGTCCAATTGCTCCGTTGTACAGAACACTTTCTCGCTCAAAAGATTTAACCAAGATCTTTATCGCCATCGTATTTAAAATTGCTAAAGTTAAAATATGTCGAATACGTGATTAACTTACACGGAAAGCTTTGCCCTTTGTTATACTAATGAACTACATACTTGCCTAGCATGCAAATTACAAATGCAGCAGGATTTCAACTTCCCTCTTAGGAAGCTGTCTTCGGAGTGTCCACCAATTTTGAATCACGAATTGAAACAAATAACCCGGTGCTTTTATATGACCTTGAACCATCATTGCCGAGGAGGCCAGAAGCCAGTAGAACAGGCCGGAGCTGATAATGCTTGACCAACTCTTCGCAAGTATGTTTGCCTATTTATGTGCTCGGCATCCAACAGTATGACTGATCTTTTCAACTATTTATGTCTGATCTGTCTCTCATTGTAACCGGCCATTGCCGATACCTGTGTGGTAAGAATTGGTGAGAAACACAAAGCACGCTCGGTCGATGACCTGAAAAATCATGAATTAACCTAATAAAAAGTGGTGAAAAGCTGTCGGTATGCAAACATAAGCAATTGCAGAGGATTTGGCATAATCTTAGTGTTATTTCATTTCAGGAAAGTATGGTAATTGCCGACTGCCGTTCCGTTGGTTGATGCCCAGAAGCTTTTTTGAAAAATCTTTCATTTTCTCTCCATTAGTTTATGCAATCTTTTATCCTGGATAAAATGTTCCACATCCACTCCCACTGGTCTGTTGTCACGTCTGAATTTTGGTTATTTCATGGTTTTTTTACCATCACTGCGATATTCAAGACCATGACATTGCGCCTAACAAACGTTGCCGTGGGGCGATTAGAGAATCCGAGAAAAGTGCTAAATTAAAGGGCTAGCTTCTTAAAAATTATGACCTTAGATAAGCTCAGTTCACTTTCTTCACACAATGTAAGATCTAACAACAAATTGCTCCGGCTTCGGCCGCTATCTTACAGCACAATCTGATCAAGAGAAACACAATAAAGGAGAATTACCAAAAGATCAAGTATAAGGTAACAAGCTGAACAACCACAAAGAACAAGGGGTTCCGAATGCAAGAACATCAGTACATGCGGCATAGTGCCATAGCACCTGTTGATTCTATTAATTTTGTGGATCTCGTGAACTGCGACCCGACGATCTAACTGCCCCCAAACTGGCCGATCTGCTGGTCATGGTTGTCAGACGTTTTTGTCACGTCATCTACTAACTATTTCGACCCATCTTCCAAACTCTACTCTCCTCGGAGCACGGCGCACAGCGAGGCACCCTTTCTATGATCATGTGCAAATATGTCACAACCATCTTGACTTATTCTGATTCAGTACTTGTTGTACAGACTAAACTCTGCGGTGCAGTGCCTTACGTCTAACCTCTCGGTCACTAAGAAAATCCAGTACCCCAATTCCGTCAACACTACAGAGATAACGGTGTTCAAACAGATGAACACCCCTATATTACCCATTGTAACAGTCACGTTTCTTAGCCCGCCCGTTGTACCACTGGCCCCACTGCTCCTAGAATTTTCAATCTCACATCCATAACCGGACATCAAGACAAACCCAAGGATATTTAAAATTTGTAAATGCAAGTCGAGCCTTGCCTATGTCCGACACGCTTCATCCGATATTTAGCCACCATGTGAGATTCAACTACCCAGGCTTTAACAAACATCGAGTTCATCTCATTTTTGCCGGGCAGGAACAGGGTTCATATTCAACCGAATCCAAATTTGCAATAGCATTTTGCACCAGCCTGGAGTAACAAAGCTTTGTAAATCCCTAGCTTGGACTACTGAATGTAAATGATTCATCATTAGCCAACAACACACACACAACGATTTCCATCTTCAGTCCTATTATAATTAATTTTGCTTCATTTTTGACCTCAAGGGTAATTTGGCCATGGAAACATAGATTGAGAAGGGCCTTGGCTCTGAACGCTTACGAATGTTCTAGTACAGACTGAAACAGCCTTCTTGCAAGGGGTTGTTTTATAAGGTTTATCCCCTCATAAAGAAACTCAGACGACAACCATGGAGATATTGCCAAAGTTGGTGGAACAGGACTCCCCATAAAATGTCACATTTCTAAGGCAGCCTGCGCATGGACTTTAAGCGAGCAACACCTGTGCTCTTCGATGGCACACGGAACTAGCCTAGAGGAAAGAGAACGGTAAAGTGTCACCATTTTGGCACTCCTGAGGAGTAGCGAGCTAGCTTCGTTTTTGAAAATCTGACAAGCTGGTCTTCTTACGCTTAGTTAATAGTATTTTTGGTCAATTTAATAGAATTTTCTGACGAATGTTAGTTTCTCAAAAACTCGCGAAAGTTTTGTGTTTGTTGTCCTTGTCTAAACTAAAGCGGCATTCATCTGGATCATTATGAACAGACACTAACGAAACACGATTAAACCATCCGTGAATTATGAACAATTTGTGTAGCAATGCTTTGTAAAATCATAAACATACTAACAAAACACAAATTTTCAAATGAATCTTCTGTCCCAGTTGCTTGTTTGTATTTGTTTGATGGAAATCAACACTGACGTGGTTTTTTGTCGAATTTTGAGACATTTTATTTCTGAACGTCTGAGATTAACATACTGTGTCGGCTACAAAAAACAGAGCCTGCTTATCGATTAACGATTATGACTAATGAATTGATATCTAGAGTTTAAGTCTCGGGTAGATTTAAATACAAATCAATCGTTGTTGGTCTCCAGTAATCTAGCTTTATGCTGTTATATAGGCTCCTCATTGATGCAGACAACCTACGAAACTAGTGAGCTTGTGACTAAAGAATCGCCCGGGATTCGCTCAATTGTAAAACTGTAAATAAATGAATATTTTTTATGCCACCCGGTATGAACAAAACCGCAAGACCAGTAGTGTTCTTTTGGAGAAAGATTTTTCTCTCACCCATATACAAACTACACGTATGGCTTTATCAAATTGAATGTGTATTCTTATTTCGGAGATTAGAAATGACAAGAGGATGAAGTGCCTTTGTGACTGCTAGGTAAACTATGCCCCTACCCACAATCTGGACAAAGAAAAATATCACTGAAAGCATGCTTATGAAATTCAACAATCAGATTGACTTATACTGTCGAACAAATACTAGGTGCCCTATATTTGACCTTGAGGTAGTTTTGCTCCCCTTAGAAAATCCGCAATATAGTGTACAAATGGCCTGACATTTTTACCGTTACCCCTGAAAACGTGTGATATACTCTCCCATCTTTTCACAGAAAGTTAGACTTTCTTATCCACTAAAAATAAACTCCACACGACACCGAGAGCTCATTCTAGCATTGAAATAACCTTATCATGCCAGCATAATCTATTTTAGTAACTCCTGAGGGACGGAAAAGTATTAACGTTCTTACATGTCAGGTCTGATCGATCACAGAGACTGTACCAATTACTGGAACGGTAAATTGGCCTGACCAAACTGATAGTCCGTTGAATGCTTCACTACACATCTCAACGTGAAGACCTCGTGAGTTTGGAAATATCGAGGAGAAAGAATACGTTTCAATCTAACTGAATTATCATAATGGCGCTTTATGACAAACTATATTAAGCTGAAATTTATGTATTTATCAGAATATGCCCAAAAGGGTATTAGTCCAAAAGTTTGCATTATTTGATTTGACTGCGGAAGGTTTGTTCAGACCGTGGCACCGCCTATTGCCTTCTTATTTGCTGACCTAAAACGATTTTGAGTCCATTCTTGAATTAATACTGAAGTGATGAGTAACAAGCTGAGAGAGATTGGGAGAAATAAACTTATTTCAAACTCAGACAGCTATCATTCCAATCGAAAAACCTCAATGGTTTCATAGGCGAGGATATCGCAGGTCTGGAAAAACGAGGTGGCATCGACATAATCGCATTACCATATTCACAAAAGGATACACTCGAATTCATTCAGAAAGTCCTTCTTTGAAATGTACTTGTTATAGATTGATTCGCTTCTGATAACAAGACTTGGCCTATTCTCGTGTTTCTTTCACTCTACCTAACGCAGCTGGATGCCTTGGAACTACTTATCGCCTACGGAGCTGATTTAAATATAACCACTCCGACAGGTCAAGATGTGTTTGGTAAGTTGAAAGCAATCGGCTATCGTTTTCTGCACTATACAGTTCACGGAATGTTGCTAAAATGGCTTGTCGATTCACCAGGATCAACCATTTCCCATTGATTTTAATTGAATGAATGGGTTGAGGAGATAAATTCTCGACTATTGGCAATTGGAAAAAGCGGCTTCAAACTCAAAGGTCAGATATTCACGTCGAGGAACGGCCGGTAACGTTGGCTGTAGGCCGAGATTTGCATTCTTGACGAAAGATAGGCACCTCATTTACGCAGCCCAGTCATCTTCATGACTGGTTCCTCCTTGAGACTAACTGACAGACCAACCTTCCCTACTCATTCTCTCTTGTTGAAGGAGGATGACATTTTTGCATCAATATCCATAGCCTTGTTTTTACATGATCAAGACTATATCCGATGGCTGATGAAATTACCGGAAACCTTGTGATCACTAACTTTCATATCTCCAGTGTCATAAGTTTTTTCCTGTCTGTACTGGTTGTATTCATATTACACTAAGTACCTCTCGCATCAAACAATCGAACACCGTTAGGGAAATAGAGTCTGTGACAGTTGTTTTGCCGAGCAGAAATTCTGGTCGCCAAATGCTTGCCCCTAAGCCGACTGATATTCTGAGATTTACTCCGTAGGACGAAACACGAAGTCTCCTATTCTAACAAAAATCATCTTCACAACACACTGACTCAAGAGGACAAACATGAGGTCATTGTGGTCATACGGGCGGTTAACGTAGCTGCAAAACAGACGGAAGCCGCATTCTCAAAATTCTTTGTCCAAACGATGCTTTTTTCGGCCGTCGTTCCGTGATCAACCTCATCAATATTGTTGAACACCGAGGGGGATACATTCAGATAAACGCGAAACTAATCGTTTAGTGAAGAAATCAATCGATACCAGTAAGCTCTAGAAGTGACTGACAGTTCAGCCGAGCTAAACTCAGTAAATGCTTTGTCCACGAAGCAGATCACGCGGATCAACAGAGCGCGGGTAGAAATTTGATCATTTCGGTGACATCTAATTCTGACTAGATTTCAAACGCGGACTGGATTATCGAATATCCGTAGACTGTCGAAATCGTTGCACTAACCTGCAGAGACCGTCTGACCAGCCAACCCAATTGTGTCCGTGAGCGCAACGATTGATGCTGTTCTCGTTGGTTCTATCGATTCAAGACGGCTAATTGACGGCTACATTAAGGCGAACATGAGATATAGATCAGTTTGTATTTCACTAATAAGTTGGTAAGGATCGCTCCAACAGAAATACTTCGATTTCACATTTTTTGATGTTCGGCTACGGTGAATAACAAAGCTCGGTGGAAGGATAGGGATCTCAAACGCATTGAGATCAAACTGATATATTATGACAAAACTGAAATGATCCAAAAAAGCAACAACCGACCGGTACGCATGCATGTCGACAGAATCCTTGTACAATCACGTGAAAATAGTATATCAACTATGCTTAGAACACTCACGGAGATGTATAACGTTGTGCAAAACGTAACGCGAAATGCTTTGGTAGTTTTCCTGGTGCTCTTGCTGGATTTAGTCGCATTGTGATCAAGTAATTCATTGACAGGATGAAGGTACTGCTCGCGCTGATGAATCGAACTGCTTCTGTCCACTTGCATCTCTAACTAGACCTCTAATAACATGATTAAGGTCTCTAAGGCAGTGAGTTTTAGAAAGGCAAAAATTCGCCCATTACATACGGCGATACAACCTATCCGATATAGAAAATGCAATTTTTGTGGGTTATTATTATTATGTCCAAAAATCCTAACCCTCAGAAGGTGTATCCAAGCTCATTCAATTCGTTTTTCTCTTCAATTTACACAAACACGTGGACCCTGTGTTCATCCTCGGACCCGGATGAAACTGCGCGGATCAGCACTGTGTGACACGGATGAAATGCACGAACGCGTTGCGATGTTGTGGGAGAATCGGGAACGATTACGGGCCAGAGTGAAAAACAGTGGATCTTACAACACTTCTAAATCGTTAAAGCGTCGACGCAGGTACGTTTGTTTTTCGCACGTCGAGAAAAACCATGAACTGGCTTTCATCGTTAGATTTCGGAAGACACACTATAATACCATTAATTCCGGATTTAGTTCGCTTGTCAGAAAAATTTTAGTTGTTTCTAAATGAAAGCAATTACCCGTTGTTCAGTGCCAAAAGAATACGAGTCGCAGGGAACACCACTCAGTGAGAAACATCAATAAAATGAATCCGCGACATCATTGTTTACTAACTTCTCACTGCGTATCTGCGTGACCAAAATAAAAACAAAACCGCCGGTAACGAATTACGGCTGCAATACGAAACAGGTTTCATAGTGAGTGTATTCTAAGCTCCTGAGTTGCGGTGACGCACTAACCGTAATTCAATTGATGTCGAAAGTCAATAACAATTGATTATGTAGCAATCAAAAACAAATCACACTAGGACAAAGTTGACGATTGTACATCCTAAACTGAAAGACAATTGTTGATATTTGAATTGGCGTCGTCGAGCTTAGGCATTGCTGAAACAAGAATCCGCTTTCTCAGACCCGGTGCTGTATGAAAGCAATCAAGAATCCTGATCCATAAAATATACTGCTTCCTACTAGGCATTTGTCAAAAATCTGAATCGGATGAGACCATCCTTAGGATGGATTTGCATTTGTACGAATCACTTATTTCAGAACTGGTATTAGACGATCAAGTGATTCTCTCTTTTTCATTGGACATGAAATTTCGGACAAAATAGCATTACCTAGGCTGGGGCAAAATTGGGCTTATTCGCAGGCCAAAATAATACTCCCGTTCTTTTCTCTTTTAGTGAAAATGACTTGAGAAAAATTACCCCAGCTATTGTCAAAACCTACAACAAATGCGCATCTCCATTTTTCCACTTCCCGTTTATTTGTTGCAAAATTAATTCACCGTTGCTGTCAACGGACACAGACGATATTCTCGCTAGTTAAAATTTGACAGAAGTCGTAGGGCTTATGCTAAACAGGCTTGGGTTAATTTTAACTCTCTGGAACCCAGACGTCGATATGCACACACGCACACACACATACATTGACAAACACAAACACAACCACTCACCAGTACGACATCCTGTCGAAAGTGGTCCGTAGTTTGGACACTTCGTAAAAGCAACTGGACCCAGCCAAGCACAAACGAGATCGAAAAGAAAACCACGACTGTGTTGAAGGGAGGATTTCACTGCATGGATGTCGATTCAGTGCATCAAAATTCAAGTCACCGCTGTTCGTCAACTGGATATCAAGCGTGAACTGGATGGGATAAGTACTCTTTGTACCCCCATATTCGCCGCAGAGCCGCAAGCACAACCAAGTTGTTTCAAGTCTTCCCAGGTTGTGCTGCAAGGCTGTTCGGATAATAATTGATATAACCTGGTCGCTATTTGTGACGTTACGAGGGAGCCGAGTGGTTTTATGCGCATGACATTGCCAGTTTTCACCAATTTGGTTATGTCCACAGTTGGTGGATAGCTCGTTTGTCTGATACGCGTCGCTGGCGTATCGAATTTTCCACCCACGATTAACTGTAAATAAGTTCCTAATTAACTCTGTATATACTGGACTAATAATTATCAGTCTTCACGAATCGGAGAATTTTCGTTTAGGAGGAATCTCGCATTAAATCGCATTCGATCGCGACATCTAAGTGATTAAAGCGGGCTTAGATCGTAATTGTCATGCTGAAGCAATGAACTAAAAGCTCTTAACTTTTGGCGTCACAATGCTAAAGGTAATGAGATGACTAAAATGGGTTTTTTTTCATTTCAATGTTTGCTTTCAATCATATTCCTCGTCTTGGTCCATCTAAGTATTATTAGGCGAATAAACTATGTCAAGCACACATTTCGGAAACAAGGGATCAATCACATCGAAAAGCAAACGGCAGATTGTTGTCGACGTTGCCGTTCAACATTTCTCTAATGCGGCATACTAGAATATCGCCAATGTTTCTTGTATTCGTGTCTCGATAAAACGGAAAAATACTGAAACATTGCACATGCCACAAGACACGGGCGGAGGAGTAACCGATCAACCGAACAAGCTACGCAATGAGACTGCGCAATGCATAAAACTACCAAGTAGATTAATTCGGCAATCTGTTAGTCTTCTTGATGGAAGCGTCTGTAGTGCTGACGCCGACACTGCTTGCAGAATGACATGTTTAGCCAAAAAATCTCCTAAACGTTTGCCAAACTTGCTTATGTTCATCCAGTTCATCAATTATGCCATGAGTAAACAAAAGTAGTCATTTTACTGGAACAAAATAGAAGACACTCTGAATAAGGAAACATGTGTCTGTTTATTGACTGAGATATACAAACAAATTGTACTGCGAACTGATAGCTTTTCCGAAGAAGGCTGCATCGCATTTAAACTGAATAAGGCAAAAAAGAAAACCATCGCAAACGTAATATCATTCACATGAAAACGCGCTCATCTATTAGGTATGATTCACTTAAAGGCATACTGCAACCTAGACCGCAATACGGTCCACAAAATGATGGGAATCTTGACAACTGGACGTTTAATGATAACGTTGAAAGCCACCTTCTAACGTAGACAATCGTTTGTTACTCTACTGACGGGTATTACGCTTCTTCTCACCATATTTTTTATATCCTTTTGAAACTGCAGTCGACGATGCAAGTGGCTAATACTGGGATAAGTCCTGTTCCTGTTCTGTCGCGTTGTCCTTCAGATAGTATCCAAATCTTGCGTAATTCCCTTCCGCCGGATGATGCACATCCTCGTTCTCGAGGCTCTGGTTATGCGCATCGATAATTAGAGGTGCGTGCAAAGTAAACCGGCATCACTCTGATAGACGTAACTTGTTTGTCGTCTCAGCATATGCGCCAACAGATTTCAGTTCACATGTAGTCAAGATTACTGACCACTGTGATGTCAGTAAATACCGTTTCGTCAGTGAAAGAGAAATGCGCAAATAAATCCCCGTTGTGTGAGGCACTTGTGAGTTAATTGCTAGCCGTAAAAGTTACGACAGAAAGTAGTAAAACTACACGTGGCTTTAATGATACTTATCAGTGTTTGCGATGGTATTTGTGACAAATAAAAACAAGCGGATCCACACGACCACGTGTCTCAGTCTGGTCAGACTTTAGAATCCTGTCACGTGAATGACCACCCACCAGCTCCCATCACCAGTGTCATCAATAGCCTGGTATTTTGTTGATTGACAGTATTCAGACGATCGCACGGACTTAGTAATTAGTTTTTGATTTCAAAGACCCAAGGATGCAGCAGAATGATCCACTAATGCATTTAGGCGGATACAGAAGCTAACTTACGGGTTTGTGCAAAGTGAACAATCGTTACTATGATAGATGCAACTTGTTTGTCGTTTCAGTCGATTCAGTTAAGAATTCTTTCTACCAATATCTGCACGACGTCTAAAGCACAGCATGACGAGGTGACAACGTGATTTCAGCAGGAAACATGGATGATAGAGTAGGTTGACTATCATCGACTGAGGCGAATCTAGAAGGTCTCTTTGGACTCGGTTATTGCTAATTTGAAAACAGGCATCAGTTATTGACTGTGTTCATACCACCGATTGTTTCTCGCCAGATCGAGCTTTCGACATTCCAATCGACCTTGGGTCACCTGGCATTTGCACTCTTCGAGTCAGCGGTGGATCCAACTCGATCACATCGCTATTAGCTACAAATGGCTGGGATGTCTACAGGACTGCCCGCTGTACAAGAGCAGCCTTTCGAGTCGGATCATGCGTTAGTGTACACTAAGCTGTCCATGTACTTTGGTAGGGGGTCAAAACGCACGTTGTAGCGTCGACTAGTTTGCAATGACCTATCTCATCAGACTCGCATACCAATTTCGGGAAGCACACTTGCTAGGATTGTCCCCACCCAAAAACATAAATGAGTACTGGGTGTTTAGCAAGAATGCCTTGCTGTGCTAACAATGGACTGTGGACTGACCCGTCCCGTTGTGACACCCTGGATTTCTGCCGGGTCTCTGTTACTTCTTCATGCACGCCAATTCATCCCGGTTGATTCCGGCGAGTATAACGAAGCATGGCTGGTACTGAAACGTGAACGCAGTGCAAACTTGTGTAGGGATCGCCAGATCTGATGGTATTAATGAGCTTTGGAGATGACATAAGCAGCTGATGTTGTGGCGACAACATCAAAGCACTGACGAAGTCACCTCGATAGGTGGCGAAACGTTTGCAATCAAATTGCCCAGCTCAGCGAGCAAACCAATGTCATATGCATATAGAGAGATAGTTAGTATTACATGGTTAAGTGAACAGAGATTCTTTTTCATCATGAGATAACAATAATTGCATCTTGGAATGCATATCACGATGACCAAAAAATTATCGAGGGTGGGTTCGTCCGCTGCGAGTGGGTATCGATATTATATTTCTACCCATCTTAGCTTGCACTCCCCAGCAGACTCGAAATGCATCACCATGGCTGAAATGGAAAATTGGGTGAATTTCTGAAATATCTGATTTCCAAGTAACACCAAAACTTACTATTCATTGATACTGATAAAAATTCAAGTGGCATTCTTTATGCTGTCACACAATACAGCGGAAAACGTTCGACGAGCGCTTCGCACAGGAGCCCCAGTACGTATCAGGACGAGGAAAAGATTAATTGTTTTATTTCGCGTATTTGACTTGAAGTGCGGTAGCCCTGATATAATAAATCATAATCTTAGGTCTTATTATCTAGAAATGTTAGAAATTTAGCCGATGCCAAATTTAAGTCCACAATCACAAGTCCCAACCAAGACAAGTCACACGCTTGTAAGAGAGAACATAATGTTCACAGTGAATTTTCGCATTTAATGGCGGAATTACCTCATGGGCGACCATTAGCCATCGATGGGCTTGCCAATACCTTCTAGTACTCCTCCGGCTCATACTGACTTTATGCTCCATGACTCCTATAGGAAATCAAGTTTAGCTCGTGAACCTCGAAGCTGAACCCTATATTATATATATATATATATATATATATATATATAGTTCACTCATCCAGATACTACTTAAAATGTATCATAAAAAGTCGTGACACATGCCGGTCAAGATGAACAAGAAAATCCAATAAAGATTCTTGTGAAAATCGTTCCAACATTGTGTAGTACTAGTGGATTGCAACGAAGCACTGACACCACCTGAAACTATCTGCTTTACAGTGCCCAAATGTAGCCATCGCTTTCAAGGTTTTTGTTAGTTGGATCACAGCTACATCGAAAACAGAAATAAACAGTGGTCACATGTGTCATTTTCTTATTCGTAAATCTAATAAACGTTGAATGCGTTGTGTAATACCAATGAAATGGCCACAAGTATCGCACTAACCATTGCATTATTCGACCTCGACACGACTTCAGTAGTTTTGGTTAGATATAACTGGATGGATAGAAGCAACAGCATTTATGTGTTTTCTGCGCGAAGTTTTCAAAGAATTGTGTTGCCACGTTTTCTTTTCCAATCAAAACTTGAAGCACCTCCTCCGTACACCGGAGCTCACTTAGAGAAAAATCCAACCTATCCAAACGTGAAGTGATGAAAGAAGTTCAAATGGCTCAGACAAACACGACGAGCACAGATCATTTGTCCGATGATGCCCTCATAGACGAAACGCCATCCGAAACGGACAGGATGAAGACGTCATTAACCACTCCCCGAGTGATTCTGATCAACGAAACTAAACGTCGCAATGATTCGTCATCAAACGTGCACACAGGAAGCGATACGGATAGTCCGAAAGCGGGCGAATCACCCGCATTGCGTCGTGATCCGCAAAAACCTCGAGTGATTCAAATCACGAGACCTCCAACGGGATATGGGCCCGGATCTGCATTGGTATCGGACCAGGACAGTGGCTCAGAGATTAGCACGGTGAGTTTTTCGCCTCTTTATGTTAACTGTTGCCAAGAAAAAGCAGCGAAGCCCAATGATTCGACTGTCGGTTATAACAGTTCGTGCAGACCGGGCATTGTCTCAAAATATGGCAACAATCACACGAAAAGCAGGTTGTCAGTAACGGGCTTAAACTTTACAAGTCCTCAAAAATCAATCGAAAACAATTCGGATCAGCATAAACCTAATACTGTCTTAAAGAATCGGATGAATCTACAAACTTTTGGCATTGATGTGTTGCAAATGAGACAACCTTTCCATGCGCTGTTCATTCGGCATCGGTTACACTGAAGCAGTGCACGACTTCAGTCTGTTTAAGTAAGCTGAAAAGAGTAGAATCCTGGCAAAGTTTGGACTGATCTTCAACGATTCGTATCGTCATATATCAGGTTGAGTTACACCCTCCGCAACTCATCTAGCTCCAATTAAGTTGGATACGGTTGCCAAGTACGCCATATCTCTCCAACGTTGTCAGTATATGATATTCTACAAATGCCTTATTCTAACCTAACTACGGGAGAGTTAAGCTTTTCCAAAGGGATATTGGAAACTTATGGTGTACCCATAGCATTCTATCAAAGGTCATTCAACATGCTGTAGACCAATCGGTGGTGGAGGCATACACCTCAGATCCGCAAGGTACTTCTCTAAGACTAATTGTAGCCTGTGCTTGCAGTCACTACTTGTGGGAACCAAGGGGAGTAAGCACCTTTAGGTACTTAGGTTGCTTCGACACAGATAGAAAGGAAGTCGAAGGGATCATGTCTTGAGCAGCAAAAACTAGGACAGCCTTTTACCGTCCTGAAGAGAATACCACACTGCGTATCTGGCTGACGATTTCGGCTGTCAGAGTTTACAAGCAAACTCACATGTTTAGACCTACCAAACGAATAAGCAGTCGAAAAGTCAGAGCTCACTGTTTCGCTTTCCCAAACTGTACTTCGTTTATTACGTGCTGTCCAACCTACACATTTATTTTCCAGGTCCCTTAACACTTGCTTTGAGTACTTTTTGGAGCTGGGCTCAGCTATAACCTGATAAGTGCTCTTTCATTGTTGCTTCAATTTCTACCGCAGGACAATGTTTACCAAGCAGATCACATTGGCCATCACAACTACGGATCACAAGAGCCACATCGGCGATCTATAAGCGTTGTCGATTCACGTGGTGCACTAGAAAGCAGAAGTAGCCGTCACTCGCTTGACAATTACGCGTCACAACAACCCAAAGCGAATTCCATTCAACCTTCCGCAACCAATCCTTTTAACAATAAAACGGACACTGCCACGACTGACGCACTTTCCCAATTCAGCATGCAATCATCTCATCAGCGCAGCCTCACAGACGGGGATGCTAACTCTGCTGACTCATCGCCCTACGGAAACTGCTGTCGAAGTTGCTCCATCCTCTGATTTCAACCAGAATCATGAATTAAAAACTGACAAGCCGCTTAGTGGAGCTCGTTCTCAGCTCTACGTTCGTCCATAAACCAAACCGAGCACAAACTGTGATACGTAAACATCTACCCACGCATATGCATGAGTAAATACACATCAAAACCGGTTATGCTGACAAACAGAAGCCCATGAACCGAGTCATACTCACCACGTTTGTGCATGATTTCCCAAATTCTTTTGTAAAACTTCCATCACATTCTCTGTTCGTGCCGATCACTGCTAGAACTTGTTTTATAAGAAAATAGAAAAAAATTCCACAAGACAACGAACAACTCCCACTCGTACCTGAATTGTACCCGAAATCCCAGTAAAGCTGCCCTCCAAGCTTGATACTCGATTTCAGTCCATTGTGGGTATCAGGTTTACTCGAAATACCTACGATACCAATACAAGCAACCCCAACGTTTCGAGTTTTCGCATGTGAAATTCCTTAGAACTACCAACACGTTTTTGCTATCAACTTCCTAAGAATGAAGTAAGAGTAACAACCATGAATGACACCCATCCAATCGTGTTCGGCTTCTTATTTGATTTTTCAACTTTCTAAACTTAAAACTGCCTTTAGATATTACAGAAACGAACTGTTTCTCGACAAAATAGTGCCGTAAAAATGTGCATGAGTTCCCGACCAGATCACTAACCACCCGGGCTCACGTACACACCGACTACCCGAATTTTCATTTCTCTCGACCTCATCCGATTCACATGATGCCTCCAATTCCTGATACCGTCTACCATTCGAGCTGCGTATTCATTTCACCCTCTTGCTTTTTGATACAAAAATTCGTTACTTTATTTTATGTACCTTTCTTTGTTTTTCTGGTTGAAGTAACACAGGGTACACGACGATCGAAACTATTCTGCTCATAGTGAATAAATCCTGATATTTACACAGTCAATGCACTTACTGTTTACGTGGCCTGATCCGTCGTCACCTGGGTGAGTACGGATGGAAGACCTAACCAGAGCACCGTAAATGGTCAGCCAGTGTTACGAACCACTCTGTAGGAACACTGAGAGACGGAGTCCGTGTAACTTGAAAAGGTTTTTTTCTAAGACCACTGGTCGCAATATGGGCAACATATACAAAAACCTTGCGGATTTGCAATGCTCAGATCGCGCACGGACACGCTTTTCGACGTTCGTAACAGAGCATTATTGCATGGAGAAAAACAACACATCTTGGTGGCACATCCCTTTGACTATAATCCAAAATTCACAGTTCCCCCTGCAGATGTGTGAACTTTCGCGCAACGAAGCTGATGTACCTGGACAACCACGGTGGCATACTTGATAAACTATCAAAGACCAGCTTGGTAGAAAAAATACACTCACTTTTATTAACCTGTCTCTTCTGTCTTCCACCAAATTTCTTTGTCCGCTCTGCCTGCCCATAATGACCCCAACAGATAATACGCCCGATACTCGCAACGGTTCATTTTCAGAGAGTACAGTAAGTAGTTTCCAATCTAATAACTCAAATTTTCGCGAATCTCGCCAGCCTCTGAATCTCGGTTCCTTCAATGTGCACACATTCAAACAGGCTGACTAACAGGCGTGTTTAGCTCTAGCAGTGCACTCCTTTCGATTGGTTTGCTGCGTCGTGAAAGAGGAATTCAGAATTCGAGCAGTGTAATCCAACTAACTGCACCTATTATCACAAGGCACTTTCCGCGAACTTTAGTTCTGTTGTATGGTTTCGAGACATGGAGTATGCGCATCTCTTGAAGGTTTTCAATCACCAACGTCCAAGTAGTATCACCAGGAATGGGTAAAGTGACCGAGTGAGTCATGTGAAGGTTTAGAATCGAATATAAGGTGCCAATTCTGGGAGTACCTTATTTCGGCGTATGACATTCAGTCGACTTCGTTGGCTGAGTCACGCATTGCGTGTGGCAAACAGTCGTCTACCATATCGTGCCCTATTACGCCTTTCTCCCAAGGAATAGAAGAAGCCATGTGGAGGCCAACAGAAGACGTGGAAACGTGGAATGAGAAAATGTACAGCGAACTTAGGTAAAGTAGGTGTCTCACGTCTTTGTGTTTGGGGTCCGAGCGACCCGTCAACTAGGTGGCTGAAGACACTGAAGGATATGGCAGTGAACCATGAACAGTGGCGATCGTGTTGTCATTTTCTATTAAATCAGAATGATTGCAAAAGTGGATTGGCAGAGTTAGATTGTTTCGTGTGTTGACTACTGTGGCATTTTTCTTCTCCCGCTTATGTAGGTCTATGCCCTGTGCCCCTTGGATATTCACTCTTCTCACAGCAGCACGTAACTCTTGAGAAAAGGCAGCAGTCGGTAGGGCTTGCCTTGGTCTTTAACGCAGAACAATGATGATGATGATGAGCACAGGAGTAATACTAAGTGTCAAAGCGTGGAATGTGGTTCAAACTCTTTGAACTCGGCACATTTTGTACCGGTACGAGGCTAACCTTGCTTTTGACCGTTAATCAACACAAGATTGACTGTGAAACGGACCTCGTTTTCCATTGCTGTATGTGACTCTAAACTACAGACATTGTTTCGCATTAGCTATAACACTCCTTTACTCGTCACAGCTAGTAATATAATACAGTTTTCCCAAAGGTCGCACTTACTATTTTCTGCGCGTGCCATGCTCATTAAACATTACGATATTATGAATTTGTTGGTGGTATACATTCCAGGGATAGAGTAGAATAACCTAGAATGCTGAGTTTGATAAGTTAAAATGGATCCGAATTTTGCTGTCTAAAATCAGTTTTGAAATTTGAGAATAAAGTATTCAAAAGATCTGTCGGGTAGAGACTAAGTGTTCTTTTTCGCTGCAGATTATGGCTCTCAGTTAGAACCACAAAATGGATTGCCCAGTAGTTAGGACCACGAATCATTATAGCATCATGAATGTGATCCAAAATAATTAATCACGTACATAGTACTGCACCAATGCTCGTCCGCACTGTTGATCCATGGTCGATTGTCTTAGCGACTAGCGAATTCCGACGTGACCTACTAGTTGATTCTGTTGACACTCATCTTTTTTTTTATCCGGTTACAAAGACTCGCATTGCATGCTAACTCCATTTTTGTCGCCCACTTTACCAAGACTACCTGCGGACCGGGACATGCATCCCTAATACACGGTTTACGCATACCCCGAATTTCTTTCGCATTACGAACATGAGAAGAATTTCATTAAGTGAAGGACTGCTCACAAGAGACTTGTAGAGTAGCGGTGCAAAGAAAAATGATTTTGTTTGGCAATATTTGTATGATACACCATTTACAAAGATCAATGGCGACAAGCCTTGTGATCAGCGAGCAAGTAACAATTGAATGGACAAATCAAATCAGTTCACCGCAACGCGCTATGAGAACTTGTTCTTTCGTTTTTCCTGATTTGGATCCGACGGCCTGCAGATAATGAGGGTAAAAGCAAAAGGATTAAAAAAAACTTTGCGATAATTCGAACGCGTGGCTCGGATACTAGGTTGCTGAGTCGATTCATGCCTATATCAGGTATCACTGCGCTGGTGCACTTCTGGATTTCGTCACGTACATCTTCAATAACAGGTATACGTATTTTGCGAGAATTCATTTGTTATCAACATACTGTTTCCAGAAGAGATGTTATTGAGACAGAGAGTTACAGCTAACTGCCACAGTTTATACAACACCAGACAATGCGCTTCAGGCTAATATTACGAACAGCACTTCCAGCAGAATCCACCACAAATCGAGTCCCAAAGGGAGGTTATCGGGTAAGTCTTACGAATCACACTATCTGTATTTCCCACTGATAAACCAAAATTTACAATACCAACTAACGTTTCCGTGATCAAATACAAAAAACAGTCCTTCCAAGTAAGTATACAAATGGTTGAAATTTGGAATCACAGAACACTAAATAAAAGAAAGATCTCAACCGATCAACAAATTTACAATAATAAAGCTTGAATTTCATGCCATGGTGGAAGGACATCTGACAGACCATGAAAACAATTAATCCTTCCAATTGAAAATGAACACAAACATTGGCGGCTGTCACCCGAAATGGAATAACTTGGTGTATTGAGTAACCAAATTTGCGTGAGATAAGGTTTTGAGCGCATTCATAAAATCATGGAATGGGACTGTCCAGAAGGATTTGCTTGGTTTTTACCGGTCAAGAGTTTAAAACATCGTGGTTAGTACGGCGATTTGATAACTCTAGTTGTGTTGAATGAAACCATTAGTTCACAACGCACTAGACCGCTCCCCAAACAGGACGCGTGATGATTAGACCATCTTTGCTCACACGGTTTTTTTCCTGTTGATGATCTCGTTTTACCCGCTAACTCTTGTTTTTGTGTCTTCCAGTCTACAGCTTCACTTTGAACATTGCAGTGAAGATACTTCCTCCTTTGTATAGTTCTTTAACTTATTACCTTGTTTTCGATCTTTCACCGTTCCTAGTCATTTTTCTCTTTTAAGTAGACGATCCTGTAAAGTAGTAACCAAAGCCAGAGCACTTCGGTGCAAGGTTAATGGCTGCAAAAAATGAAACGCAACTGAACTGGTTACAGTCTAGCATCGGATTCGGGCTATAGGCTTCGTTTAGCATTCACTAATTGCCAATCCTTGTAAAGTGAATGAGCGGCACCTTTGATTATCCGCTGGTCTTCGGGAGCTTCCAGAGATGGATCTGTACTGTCTATGAATTATCATTCTGATCCATAACTTTCAGAGAGAATGATTAGTTAATCTCGTCCAGTTACTTTGAGAAGTGGTTATGGATATAAGTAGCCTCGTGTAATTCCTTGACTGGAGTTGGAGACACAGAAAGTATCCAACTCTCGCGTCCCACAAACTAGTATGAAGAACCAGACAGGCCAATATGGAAGCATAATTTCACTGACACCTGTGCTCAGCCGTGACACACGGCAGAGTTAAGTCACAAGTGACTCGTTTGAGAGGAAAATTTGACCACTCACCTCAATCTTTTTAACCACATTTAGGCCCTCGATGACTCGACCAAACACCACATGCTTCCCATCTAACCTGTAACAAAAAAATGCATATCAGACAGCTGCCACGGGGAGAAAAATAGCCAAACAAAAGCAATGGTAGCTACTTTTGGTCCTCTTGGAACGAAGAATGTTTTTCAAATGTAAGAGCCATTTCTACTCAGCATCATGATTCTACTTTTTTTCAAATATTAGCAACAATAATGGCCTATTATCTACTAATTTTATCACAGGAGGCATCGAAAAACAACTGTGGCATGCGAACGTGACCAATGAAGAAGGGAGAATTCGAACTCCACGTATAAACGTTGAAACACCATACCAAAGATTGCTTGACCACTGCCGACCAGATAGTTATGATAACTAGAAAGAAAGTCATTTTCTCGTAATGCTGGTAAAACCAGCAGCTACTTATTCTTCAGCATCCTTCCCCGACCTCCTAATCACCGCTCATCTCCCTTGCCCGATACCAGATCACCTCATACTCCATACCATCATACTGAGGCCAATACAAACGGCTTCGTTGCAGATTACCGCATTCCGCTTCAAAACAAATCTTGATTCGGAACTCATAAATAAAGTAAACAATCATTCTTATACTGCTCAATGGAAAGTAACTTGTTGTTCCCATAAGCAGAGACCATTGAAACTGGCGTTTAGGTTTTAAGCGCGTCATTACCAATGGGGGTGGCATCGTCGGTGCGTAGGGCACGACTAATGATGGAACGTTTGCGACTTCAAAGTCAACGTGAGCAATCAGAATACCATAGAAACCAAAAACTGAAGCTACGAATAACAGTAATTCTTCAAATCACTGAGTTATCTGTCTTCCTGGGTTTTACCACTGCAGAAGTATTATTGTTGACAGCATCTAACTAGAAATCTGCTCCGCGAAAGACTACCCACAGTAGCCGAAAAGTCGGAAAATTACATTGACAACCGACAGTACAGTTATTTGTTCTAATCCTTTCCGGGGGTGACTTTCTAATATACATTATTACCTCGGTAAGACGATAACCTACATTTGACTACAGGAGAAATCCAAAAGGATCGTTATGACCTCACGAACTGCTTCGAGTGACTTATGCTTTCCTCTCGCATACGGAAATGTAAACCTTGACAAAACAGTCATCAACTGGTTTGTTAGTTTTTCCACTAGTCACGACCTCCAGCGTCTAAAGCTGATCAATAATGTTACCCCTAACTATATCACAACGCTTTGTTTCAAACTGAGTTCCATCTTTACACACACACACACACACACACACACTCCCCGTTCAGAATCCCTTGACAGAATTCCCTCCCGTTTTCCATAGGACTCATCATTTTTTCTATCTGTAACTTCTATTATTGGAATCGCAGTGTACATCATTTTTCAGGACGGAGGCCGCAGCCAACAAAGGGCTGCAGGGTGGGGAGGTTGACCGGCGGTGATAGGATTCGAACCACCGACCTTCACGTCCAAACTCCACGACCTAATTCACTTGACCATCGTCAGTCTCAAGACGGAACCTTTCACCTACACCCTCAAAACAATCTACTACCATTAATACCCAACTGAAAAGCCCTTTTTATTCGTTGCACCAAGTTGCGAAAAGGGAAATAACCGCATTTGACGCAAAAGTCCCCCTCATGCTTCATTAATATTGGAGATAAACGGCATCCTCGCAAAAATTAGCCAGACTTATTCCATCGAGCATCCCCTTTCTGGGGTGCAGTACTACCTAACCTATACTACAGTAACCGAAGGTGCGAGCACCCCATTTTTAATTATATATACCTTCAGCATTAAGACTTTAACAGAGGCCATAACTAATCTGTTAAACCAGTACTGATAACTCATGCTTCATTTGCAGCTCCCGAATAGCCGCTATCATCGCTTCATAGTCTAGGCAAACCTTACTCTCAAAACCACCCCATCGCGCTTTCTTTGGTTTACTTTTTCACGAAGCTCACAGGACACACCATACGCAATGACATCGGAATGCAAAACGAGTATTGTTTTCAAACTTATAAATCCCTTAATGATCTAACTGATACATCACTTTATCTAGATCAACATATTATGCTAACAGATATTCATCATTCGGCATCTCTCGGCCAACTATGACATCTGACTTATTGATGCTTGATCTAGGTCTATGGCGCTTTGAGTTTCAGGATCACCACTGTCAGCTCTGCATCCTGTGTGCTTTCGAAGATATGGGGTATGGCTCTTTTGTGGCTCTTATGTTCCAAGTATATAAAACAAAATCCGTCATCCAGTCCCGTTGAACCTGTTAAATGTATGATCTTAAATATCCTATACCTTTTTGATTCCCATCGTGAGTTCTTAATATCGCTTAGGGACTATTTTCAACTGTCTCCAGAACATTAGATGTTCGGATAAACCGTGCAAATTCTTAATAAACAACAAAGTGGCCTTTAAGTTGGTACAAACTTGCCTTTTCTACACTTGTTAGCGAACTCCGCTATAAATTCCCTATTATTCTAATTCAGTATGCCAACGATGTAGCAGCATGTCGAGCAAAAGCAAACGTTGATCGCTTTTGTGAATGGGGTTAGAGAAACAGGAGTGATTAAAAGAATACCTCACGATGACGTCAAAACTGCGAGTCGGACAAAAGCACAGTAATCAGCCAATCAACAGACAGCAATATCCGGGGTGAAAAATTCAGTTAGACCAACAAAAATGAAATAGAAAACAATTCGAAAAATGAACGTCTTTCACAAAAGCCAATAAATGGAACATATTCAGCGCATCTATATTATAGGGGACTCGATCATCTATCCTAGGTTCCACAGACTCCCCATAGATATGTAATCCTCACAGGAATCCATCATTGTGAGCAACAGTCAGTGGGCTTGCAAAAGAGTTAATGGAAGGATGATACGTAATGTCGTGTCGAAGTTCAACAGACCGCTGAAAGCCACCCCGATTAATTGAATGGCCACAATGATCTCCTCACATTCTATCTTATCGGAGTCAACTCCATGTTCATGCGCGATAGATATACACTGCCGATGATTTCCAACAATGACGGAACAGTTCTTTATTGTTTTCACGGTAAACTGGAATTAAAACTAGCTTAGCGAACTTGGTCATAGTGATATACATGAAAATTAAAGCTGCATGTTAGGCAGCGCCCGTTCTCAGGTTGCGCAAAGCGGATCGGTCGCCATCTCGTCGGTGAACCCTCAATATGGTGGAATTATGTTAGCCGAATAAGCTACTGTGGACAAGCAGCGAGTGCCCAGAGTCTAATGGGTTTTGGCCTTACAAGTTACCTCAGTGACGCGGCCAATGTAACCCACCAATCAGTAGGATAACCGCACCTTGTGCCCCGTCGAGTCGGTGGACACGGTTAGACGCCTTCAAACCGAATTTCCCGGTCATCAACCCTCCTGGAACCTCCGAAGAGCTTTGGCCCCTAATCTGTATTAACCGAAGGGCATGCGAGGTGAACTATCGGTCACCGGGTCCGACCGGTTTGCGAAAGTCGTGTTTCCTTCCGCTACCAGGCAGATCAAGTCTTCCTACCAAAGGCTTGAGCTGAGGTGCCATAAGATAACCCTCTTCTTCGGTTCAGGCGAGAGAGCAGTAAATAGCAGACCATAAACTGTGTTTGAGGGATTATAGACGAAGCGCCCAGGAGAGCTGACATGCGCAACTAACCCCTTCAGAAATCTGTTTTCTTCCTCGATCGTTATCGAGCGTTTTTTTGCCACGGTCCCAATGGCACGAAATGCGCAACCAGATTCGTGCAAATGCCAAAACATGATGAACCATTAAACTGACGAGTCGAATTTCAGATTTCTCAACGTATAAGAAGTGATGTTTCACAAACCACAAGTTCCAGTATCGCCCTTCATTATGATTATTCAAAATGTATATAGAACGTGCTAACTACTCATATACAAAAGCTAACAAATTAAACGGTTGCTTATTAAAAGAAGCAATCAATGCTCGTGCTGGTAATACGACAAATCCTCTTCGCACAGGAAAACTCTAGTGCTTCGATCTTCAAATGATGAAAAAGTTGTGATGACAGAGAACCTAAAAGGAAACTCATCATCATCAACGGCCAGTGTTAAACAGCAAGGCAAGCCTTACCGATACGCTGCCTTTTCCCCACCATAACATTTGTCTATACAAAGAGTGAATGCACTTTCAGGATGGAAAGCAAATGTTAAACCAAGCACCCGACCTCGAGAGTGTATCTAGTGCGTGCTGTGCATGGTCCGCGGATTCGAACAGGCACACCACGTCATCTGCGTAATCTAAGTCTATACAGAAAATGAGAGGAGAACCCTAATAAATCCCATTCAAAGCAAGTGACTGTTTTTCACGGTCGCACCAACCATGAATTCATTTTTGGCTAGTCTCATACAGATTTGATGAAGCAGATAAAAATCCTAAACCACACCGTCAGGAAACTGTGAAGTTAACTAAGCAGAATAATACTTACAAAGTCACAAAAACAGAGGTGCTGAATCAAAAAAATGCGTTTTTGTCCTAAACACTATCGGAGGATCACAATGTGGCGAACATAGCCACGACTAGATCAAAATTCAACTGAAATTACACAGAATCAATGACCGCAAGAATGAAATAAGCGATGGCAAATGTAACACCGATGATACTTACCAGTCACATTTGTCAGTACATATGAAAAACTGCGATCCATTCGTATTGGGTCCCGAATTGGCCATAGACAAGATACCTAGAATTAATGAGACCAACCGAGAAAGAAAAAGGATTAGAACGTTAATAGCCGCGTCATGAAACGAATCGCCAAACATGTTACTCCTCAAATTATCGTTCAAAGCCATGGAAGAGGTTCGAAGTTGTTTCATCCTGTGAGAAAATCTCCATCATGGGAATCGACCAATTGTGAATGGCCGGGGCTGCGATTATCCAAAAGTCAATGACGGAATGGCAAAATAATCCTCCTTGTACTTTTAGTTTTAATAAAAGACCTGCGCCCTTTGATTGGCTGCTCTACCATTCTCTGTCGTCATCATTATGTTGTTTTCTGGTGTGATTTTTGGTTCCATTACGGTCTACATTCGCCGATACAATCGGTCGGAAATATTGCTGTTTAAAAACCCGACCGGTTCTCAACCTCGATTGGAATCGCGCATTACTATACCCCAAAGACTTTCTAATCCATCCAGGAGAAGCACTCGTACTGGGTGGCAGATAGCTGTTAAATGCATTCGTCCGGTCAGGATATCCATTCCCACCGTTGATAAGTACCAACATCCGCACCCGGTTCAAGAAAATGTCGGAACTGAGCCCGTACTCCAATCACCGATTCACGTTCCTATTTATGTTGTCTGTATACAAGAATCGCGGCTGAACCCGGATATGGCTCGTTTACTCGTGACCATAGGCAGCTTCAAAATTAACCAGCAGGACAGAGATTCCGACAAAAAGACCAGAGAAAACGCGGCAGCACAAACTCCTGGTATGGCAAGTCCCAGGTTATCTATACATACTCCCTAAATGAAATAGACGGCCCAGTAACTCAGTGTCACCTCGATTTTCCGCGTCATACCAGTATGATTATAACGAACTAATACTTGGCTCCTTAGCTTACAACATAGTATCACAACCTTTTTCGATTCTTTTCTGGCATTTGTTGTTCCACTTCTTGAGGAGAGTTTACATAGTACTGTAGGTGATTTCAATCATGTAAAAACCCTATCACTGATTGTTTGGTCTGACATGTTTCCCCCATGAATAGGGAAATCGGTTCCAATTCTACGCATATACTTCATTGTCCATACCACCCCCGACTCTCTCCACTAAACTACGTGGCGTCCTACCTTAACTAGTGATCACTGGCTACTTCTGGTCTGTCTTCCGTTCATTCCAGCAAGCAAAGCAAATCCAAATTCGCCTCCGCAGTTTAGCACACAACAAACACTCTTTTCTTAAAATCTTTTCACACGCCTCTGCTTGTTTCTCATTTGCTTAATGACAATATCAAAAGTTTTCTGTCCCGTCGAAGATTTATTTGTCTCAAATGGTCGTATCTCCCGCCAGTTAATGAAATCCTTATGGACGCAACCTTTAGCAACTCCGAACAACTCACTGCTCCATATATTCTCCATCCGAGATTGAAATCAAACGTGCTGACATGACATTCGCCACCCAACTCTTGAGTGGTAAAAACGCCAGATCTCCGTCTTGCGGGAAAAAACCTCCGAAATGTTGCGCGGATGTCTACAGCTTTAACCAAACATTCCTTCTAATTATACCTCAGTCACATTTGTACATAACGATGATATGACAGTTGGACTTTTTTCTAGGAAAGAGGTGTTTAAGCTTTTCGGAGTTGGTACTAACAATCTGCGCTCACCTCCTCTAAAACATAGTGCCGTGTCCCTGACGGATGCACTCATCTCTGATTAACACAACAATAGGCTTGCCTTCTATCCCTGACTGCCGGAGGCCCGTCACTATTGCTCCCATCCCAAAATCCAGCAGATCTTCTGCCCTAAAGAAACACTTTCACTCCACTCTCTTAGCATCTCCCGGTTTCAGACTGAAAGAGCGTGTTGTACCAGAGCGCCTACGTCCTTCTATGAATCATCCTGAAGATCTTTTCTCAGTTTGCCTATAAGTCTAACAAGTTCATTTTGGACGCAGTTGCCTCCCTTATTCGTCACATTTGTAAGCTTTTAGACACATCTATGAGATCTGCACGCTGCACCTTATTAGACTATTCGTCGGCATTGGCTTCGGTCCAAGGATCTCACCTACTCAGCAAACTAGAAATGTGTCCTAGGCCTTTATTAGCATGGTTGTCTGATTACTGTGAAATTCAAAACCGTCGACTAACAACTAAGGCGTGCTTCAGGATGCTGTTCTTTTGCCGCATCCATCCTTTACTTGCATCAGTGAGTGACTAAATAATTCCCCCTGTCACTCACTCACTCACTCTCAAGCCGTTTCTAGCAACGATGACCTTCAACGTTTTTCCAACAACTTATCTGCTATTTACGATTTCTGCGTACAAGCCGGTTTAAATCACAACACGTCCAAATGTTCCGAATGTTTCTTTTCTTTCTATCCATTTGGATCGTCATCTGTCGACCCTGAAACACTTACCAGGATTGATTCTGTGAAATATTTAGAGGTTATTATCAGTAAAAACATAAAGTGGACCTCTAATATTTCCGCCTGTGCAAAGAAAGAGTTATCATCAGAATTCTTGGACACTATACGGTGAAACAAAGCACCGCCTGACGGTTTGTATACCTTCTTTACAGTTCTCCTGTTGTTTTCTTAATTTTACTTAAGAAAGACTTTTAAATACTTCGCCGGGGATTTCCATACCATTAAGAAAACTGTCGATTAAACTCTATGACCAACACCTAACCGCACATGGAAAGTTTGCTCACGAAATACTTTCAGATCCCACACATCCTCTGTACAGTGACCTTTCAAAGTGTCCTCATATTTCTACACGACCCAATTTTTCCTTCCTATTCTTTAGAATCAATATTTATAGGAACTTCATTGCCCCGTATTTAGCACGCAATCTGACAAGCCGGGATCGCATTTCACCCGCTTTCCTGGCCAACATTTTTCAAGTTCTGAATTCATTCACTCGACAGGTCTCTTTTTTCGTTTCTACAAAGTGGTGAACTTTATTGTCTTTTTAATTTTTCACTGTTGTTTTGACTGAAAAATGAAATTCATGTATGCAAAAGTCTATGCAATACAACACAGTACTTTCGTCAGTACTAATAAAATAACGTACATTTTCAGGAAGGGGATCGCGGCCAATAAAGAAAGTGACTGGTGATGGAAGAATTCGAACACATGACAGTCGAGTGGACATGCCACAATTTGGACTGCTCGAACACCGCCGGTTACCCAATGCTGACGCAAAGTGAATCAGAGAGCGACTCACACGGCGTAGTTGCTAGTATCTGACACTCGAGTACACTCCTTCCGGGGACGAAAACAAATTACAGCACGAAATACAGGCACCGGCGATGATTCCTTATCAAGATATAACAACTGAACAGTGTTTGGATGGTTTCCAGTCAAGAAGCATCACGTGGTGCTGTCACTAAATTTCAGTGGTATGCTTGTCACATCCTCGCGTAGTTGAATTGGCCTAATACTACGTGGCATTTCCCTTTCCATACAATCATCCAGGAAACATGGTTTGCATGCAGAACTTCGAACCAGATCGAAGTCAAACAACCTAGGCATTTGAGCGAACACAACATTTATCAATTTTTTCAAAGTGAAACAATATTCTAATGGTGAAAATAATCAAGCTTACCAAGTCCTTCGTGTCGCAATTGAAAATTTTCGTCGTCAAATTTTCGTCCGTATATGGATTTCCCTCCAGTTCCATCACCCTTGGTGAAATCGCCACCTTGACACATCTAATCAGGTGCTGGTGTGAAGGATTTTGCCAGATATGCTTCAAAATTTCAAACAATATGTGCAATAACACTAACCTAATCCGCATGATGCACATTGCGCTGTCGATCAGACTGACAGCTTTTTCCCCAATTCACGTGGATCGCGATCTCAGCTAGAAGTGTCTAACAGAGAACGGAACTAATGCGTTAAATTCTGTGCCCAATATTGTACGGCGCAAACACCGACAACCGTCGAAAATATGATGCTTTTGCATTCGAAATTACCTGGCGATGATTTCAATTTCATCACTAGAAGATTTACCCCATATTAGAAACGAATCACCATGTTGAATCCACTGTTAAAAGCCATAGTAAACTGTCGGCGCACTAGTACACGTAGGTACAACATTTCCAAAGGAAGTACACTTGGTCGGAAATCATTAAAATCGAGATAGATCAGAGATCAAAGCGTACTGGACCGAAAAACTGATCCTGAAGCCCAGAAAGCAACAGATAACTACAATAGGCCAAGTGGGAGAATAACTTGGGTTACTGTGAACTTTTGTATGCCACCAAATGACCCACGCTAGTGGGAATCGACGGCCTTGATTAAGAAGTGACAGAAGTGACTGTTTAGTTATCCGGCGAACAGCTTACGATGGTGAGTAAGTACAACCGACTGAAGGATCAGTTGGAGGTTACTATTCGAAGCAGGACCATCGGAAAAAAACCATGTTAATTAGTTAAAAGACTTATTGAGTTTTGAAAGCACGTAAGCATAAAGGATACAAACTGCGGAATGACTCGATGGAAACAGGAATTGTAATAACCAAAGCCACGCTCGCCCGTGCACAACGCACGGAAATTCTCTGCAGTCCGAGGAACAATGTCTGAACGTAATTCAATCACCATCCGACCCACATCAGCACCACCGACTCTGATATCCATAAACACCCGGGGAAGATTGCGTTTGGCTCGCTTAGCCGGTGCCTCGTCGCCTTCGGCGTCCTCGTTCTGCATACGTCAAATAAAAGAAGGATTGGTGAAATGGACATTAGCAAGAAGTGAGGGTCGTGGTAGGAATATCGCACGAGATTACGGAACTGGAACGCGTAGGACGTTTTGCATCAGTTTAAAAAGTGTCCACGAAGACCCTAAAACTGTCTAGTGTTCAAATTTTCACCTTATGTATATATCGTATCCTCGAGGGAACATCATCTCAGAAGTAAGTCAGTTACAGAGATGGGAGTCAGTGGATATTAACCCTACCTACCAGCAGTTAGAGCATGTGAGTCTCACGCACACGGTGAGATCAACACCATTCATTAGCCTCCGCAGATCGCCCAACGTCACTGTAGAAAAACATACGCACAAACCAGAACAGAACAGAACAAGGAATCACAAACCGCAGGTCTACCTTGAATAACGAGTGGAGTGCAATATCACAAGAGTATTTATAAGCATTTCACAGAGAATATGAAGAGTACAAACCGCGCAACCGGGAGCAAAATACTGATTCACCTATCATTATCATCATCATCATCGTTCAGCGTTAAACAGCAAGGCAAGCCTCACTGACCGCTGCCTTCCCCCTAGATAGTATTCATTGAATTCATTGCGCCAATTCCATGAGTATCTAATGCTTTGCAAATGACAGCCCCGTTTGCATTCTAATCCAAGGCCAATTTTTGGCAAATATTTCTTTGAATGAAGCTCTATCATGTCGGGCATTGGTTCCCACACCTCAGAGCCTCGAATCGATTGTCCAATAACAAATTATATCTGTTTGTCTTTAAATCCAAAGCATTTTATTGAGGTGCTATACAGCAATGAGTGGTTAAACTATTAAAAATCCAACACTGAAAAGCGAACAACTGTTTTCAATGATTCCAACTTTTGCTCTTACAGATCATACAGATGGAAATCGTACAGTTCATTGATCGTCGGGCGGGTGGAACGTCGATGTTTTACTACTGTTGGAATGTGGTATGGTGTGGTGAGGTGAGGTGGGATGGAGTGGTACGGTGTGGGGAACATTCAGAACTACTAACATGCACCAACTAAAAATATGATAAGAACCGATAACCAAAGCACAATTATCAAACATTTGTGCAATCATGGTCACCGAGGTCGCGACTAGGCTAGGAAGCATCATTAGGAGCACAGTATCTGGTGCGCACGTTTTCGATGAGCAGCCTACGTCTATTACAAAGACATCAAATATATCCATCTAGGATATTGAATCACTTGGAACCAAGAGACATTGATAGTAGGTGGGTAAAGTGAATATTTCGGCTGAAACACCGCGTAGAAACCTTGCTCTGATCCCGCACTAATAATCCCGAATCGCAACAAATCCCTGTCTTTCACTCATTTTATTATTGTAATTACAAGGGATATCATATTCAAGAACACAGTGGTGGTCAACTGATAACTGCCAATAAAGAAGAATTAAGAGACGAAATTTTCCAAAGCGCGAGCATCGGAAGCGTCTGAGCGAATGTTTCATGGCTGCCCATATCGATGAAGGGGGATTTATTTCGGCATCCTCATCGAAGCCTGATTCAAAATTGACTTACAAGCCAGTAGAGTTTTAAGCTAGCACGGGAAAGCGACCAAAGCACATGAAAGAAGGCTGCTTCGTGTTCGTCGCTTAGGCCCCCTTTATCGATCGAACATTGTTTTGTCATCCCCGGTACAAAAACTAACGTTCAGCTGTCGATTCAAGCTTTTTTCTTTGCGTGCCCGGTAGAGCAAGCGAAACGAGAAAGTGAAGCATTCATCAGGTTGCGGGATGCTTAGCTTAGGTGGTCGACTAATGTCCAGTGAAATATAATGGATTATTGTATTGAGAGAAATCCCAGGTGCTTTACTCTTAGTTTCACCCGGAAGATGTTTTCCATCGAAAAAAAAACGCTTCTGTTGGACCAAATTTGCTGTAGCAGATTGCCGTGGGCTAGGAAATTGGTCGTGCAGAAAGAGACATCTCCCACTACCTGATTATTTGCGAACGACCTTCCTTTGGCCACTTCTATACACTAACCTGATGGGCATCCTTGGTAGCTTTTGCCACTCGTCGAAGATACTAAGCCCTCACGCAACATCAAAGTGCAGTCTTGTTGTGATAGCAGTTCAAAGGATAAACAATTCTGACATGCACGATGTGTTTAATCGTTAACAGTATGTGTAGATGCGAACCATTTTGTAAAAAAAGAAATATAACAAACAAGTAAGATCTAGTCAAATAGGTTGTCCAACACAAGAATGAACGCGACTGCACATAAGGTCGCTGAGTAACGCACGTCATAAAAGTATGAGTAAAGAAAACCTACCACTTCGGTCGGTTCTTTCGGTTTGTCTGTGGGATTTACAATAACTGGATCCTCAGCCGGTGGTAGTTCCAACGATGCACTGCCGTATTTCTTTAACCAGTTCTCATCCGACCATACTATTGAAAACAGAAGGGAGGATGAGAAAATAGGCCTGATGTTCAGATCAAGATTGTTTCTACTAGTACACTTCTAATCATTGGCGATTTCTCGTCGTATTTTGAAACATGGCTACTTTTTTTTTATTTTCTCCTGCAAAGAACGATGACTCGTTCTTAAAGATGAATAAAAACACCGCCTGGCTTGTTTGGGTATCTCGAATTCAAAATAACGTTGATGTCACGGACAAGATGGTTCGGGTCACAATAAATCAGCTTAAATCTCGATTGTGGTTAGGACTCGAAACGCCGTGAAACAGTACAAATTTCTCCGCTGATTGGTCACTGGCTATCGTTTGGCAGACGCTAGTCAGCGTTCACTTGTCTCGGGCTGGTCTTTGGCAGTAATGACATAGGTTGGAGTAAATCAATCAGAAAAATTTTACAGCTGTTAGTTTTGTGCCATAATGCTCTGATTTGGTAGTTACTTCATAGCACCAATTGTTCGAAAGAGAAAAAAGAGACGGAAACATTGACACATCGACCGCAAAATAATAAGCTGCAGAACTACACGGAAGCGGAAAGATGTTGAATACAAGGACGTTACTTATTGCGGCATTGAGTCATATCGTCTGTTGACTAACCACCACTTGGGGGATCCCATGGACCCCAATTTGGCAGTGCAACTCCACCTACATAAGCCAGTTCACCGGTTATGGTTTTTATACCTTTTCCTATTTCATCGGCTGACCACCTCGGCCCATATTTCATTGGGCCACTATGTACGGTAAGAGAGCCGTTCTGTAAACATGTGCAATATGTCCCTACCCTTGTAACTTAGTGCGGTATACTTTACTTCATAATGCCGCTTAAGCTCACGCTGCAACAGCTACAGCCGGGATTGTGAGGCAGATGAAAGAACAAAGCGTTTCCGCCACACTCTACACTTCATATTACTTGCGACTCCTGAATGCAGTGGAAGGGCCATACTTCACAAACTTGAAGAATTACGCATAGGAACACAGATTGTTTCACGTTCGGATGAGGGCACCAGAAGGAGCACAATCCGTAACCCCTGTCCAATCATCACCATCATCATCGTTCAGCGTCAAACAGCAAAGCCAGCCTCGCTGAACGCTGCCTTTTCCTCATGGTTACATATGCCCACAAAAAGGGTAAATATCCAAACGGAACAGGGAGTGGACCTACACAGGTGGAAAAAGATAAGACGATGCCACAGCCAACACACGAAACATAGTCTAACTGTACAAAAACACTTTCAATCATTCGTATTCGATAGAAAATGACAACACGATTGTCACTCTTCATGGTTCATTGACATGTCCTTCAGTGTCTCCTAAAGCATCTTTCATCGCCTCGTCCATGACGCAGTTGAACAAGTAATGAGAGATGGAACACCCTTGTCGAACGCCACTAGTCGTTTCGAATGAACTGGATAGTTCACCCTATACCCTCACGCGACCATAGGTATGCGAGTATAATGCTCGCAACAGGTTCACAAACTTCGTTGGCATACCCTTCCGGTGGAGAGCACTGAATAGTGCTGGTCGATCCACGGAGTCGAAAGCACCTTTCAAGTCGAGGAAAACTACGATCGTAGGGCGGCGGTGCGTGTGGCGCGTTTCGAGTATTTGTCGAAGAGTGAATATTTGGTCGATGCAACCTCGACCTGGCCGAAATCCGGCCTGTTGTTCGCGGATATTACTCTCGCGAATTGGTGTCAAACGACGCAGCATTAGCGAAGCTAACAACTTAGTAACTATCGGAATTAAAATAATCCCACGATGATTGCTACAGTCACCCAGTGTGCCCTTCTTCAAAATGGGTACAATCAGTGACTCACCCCACGATAACGGAATACGCTCCTGGTTCCAAATAACATGAAGCAAGGAGGTAAGTGATTTCATCAGCACCTCTCCACCCAATTTGAAAAGAACTGGGGGAAGTTCGTCGGGACCGGCAGCTTTTCCCCTCTTCAGAAGCCGAATATTGGACTGCACTTCCATTTCCTTTGGGGGGTTCGACAGACGCCTGTTAAGGATTCGCAGCTACAGACCTCGGCCTAAATACGTTAGCCCTTGTCGCATTGGGTAAGCTAGGAGCACTAACAACTACGGGGGACATGTATTGTATCGAGCGGCTGGCAGCCCTTCCCTGGTGGATTCAAGTATCAGCAGCAGTTGCATGAACACAACATGAGCAAACATTGGCAAAGCCCGATTTCAATTACGTTCTACTTGAGTCCGTCAAAATTACCACTCAACCAGGCAAATGTCACACATTACTTCGTTATCTACACTGGAAAACTTATCTCAGCCAAAATAATCGATCAAGTGCGACTGTAATTAGAAATTAACGCACCCGGTTTGCTCCAACCTTCACGGATACGAACTGGCCTGGCCACATTGACTCGAATAGTGCGGCCGAATATTTCACTCTCATTCTGAACAAAAAGAGGACGAGATAGTGAAAAATATGGATAAGACTCGTAAAGATGCCGACCTCATGATCACATTACCATGTGAATTACTAAAACACATCGATTACTGTGGGACAGGCATACCCTATGGCCTTTAAAGTTAACCACAAAAGAGTCGGTAAGAATGACAGCCAAGAGTATTTGGCAATCCTCAAATCGGTAGTTCTAACTTATGTTGGTAAACGTCTAATCAAATTGGCAATCATAAATAATTCCAAAACAGTGGTTGTCCGAAAAGATAAAAATCAACCCACTGATATTGGCAATAGGTCATTTCCTCAGATCTCATGAGAGCAACAACTCGTTATGGCTAGACAAAAAACGAGGGGGGGGGGGTCAGGAAGCATCATCGTAAGTCAAAACCGATCAACATGCACATTTCCAAGACTTCATAAAAGGAAGATTAAAAAAATACCACTCCCCATGTCTCCCAGAGCTCCAAAAGGCTATAAGTTAACTGAATATCTTCAAATTTTAACATGAAGAGCGAAGTAGTACTGCGCACATTTCGCGTAATCGCATCAATCCAGTGATTAAAATATCTCAATACTAAAACCGTGAAGTTAACAAGAATTTTAGATCTCCCAATTGCCTGTGAGCAGTGTGCAGGTTTGCCGTTCCTATGCTTGAGTGACTGTTTTTCGGACTGCACTTTCATGGACAATCATCAGATCATCTGATCAACCTTACCCCCAGGAAGCACCAAACTCGAGTTTCGCTGTTACAACGGCTCATCGGTGGTCTACATCCACCATCACACCCAGAGTCGGAGCCCGGTTCTTCCAACTGCCAAGTCAGTTGCATTACTACTGCTTCGTCAGAAGCCGTTCAGGTCAGTCAGAATTACGATGTTATACTTTTTAAGAAGTCTCCTTAAACAGTGAACGAGAGTTTTGCAGGAAAACAGACCCAATGCCACGTCAACTTGAATCGAATCCAATCCACAAAAGAAGTCTTCGACACGAGATGAACCAGTGTTCACATAAGGCTACCTTACAATCGATGTTTGTATAGATTTCAATTGGATGCTAATCAGGCAAATGGGGACATTGGCCCATTTAGTGGAAAAGACCTGACTTAGTGGGAAGCATTCGGTTGACGTTAACAAGACATTGGATGTGCCTCCCATCGAATCTGTCGAGCATTCCTGACCGCCGAGAAGCAGAATGTCTAAACAAACTTCGCTCGATCATTCATAAAAGCCTGAATAAGACTTGGATCAGCGCAGTTCAGGTTACAAAATCATTAACACCGCACCAACGTGTTACGTCAAAGCACCAGCCACTCAAAATAGAATGAAGAATAGAGCAACAGTGAGAGCGAAGTAATAAATTAAGCAAATACGCAGAAAAGATTTCGAATCCAAGAACGCCAGTGACTACGACACTGAACCATATCACCTGTTATCCCTAGGCGCCGTTTTGAGGAATCTGACACAATCTAGCTGGATTCACACGAGCCAATCAACCGGTTAATGATTTCATATCTCTAAAACATATCATCTAATTACCACTTCGACCCATCCTGCACTCAGAGAACACCTTACGGCGAAATAATCGTCCTCTGGGCACGCGTAAAACAGGTTTCGAACATCTAAACTTATTTTGATCCAATACCCAGTACAATGCCCCAAACCTAACAGTTACTGACAAATTTTCCTACCATCTGGTACCAGCACTAAGAAGATAACGATGCTCAAACACCGAAAGTCTCCGTATACCTTCGGTTCAAAACGACAATCTTTCAGAAATCTAACAACAGAAGACATCTTATGGCTACTATGTAGTCGCAACCTTTCGGTCAAAATGAGACCGTGCCTAAACGCTTGCATGGCCCCATGACCCAAACACCTATACAAGTTGGTTTATCTGAAGCCTAACATCCATTCATGCCTGAAAGGTTAATGGGAGGAGACCTGACGAAGTAGTTTCCTGGTCCTCCCGGTCAGAGGTTGATATGAGGTGCCAACTCAATCGGAAAATTAAGTGGAAGAATAATTGATCCAATTTGATGGCCAGTCATTTAGCTACTCTCTGCTGCCTTGCGGATGGGTACTTGGTAGAACGAAAGCCTTAATGGCTCAACTCCCTAAAAGTGTACATCCAAAAATACCTGAAGGGATAGCACAAACATAATGAATTCCATACTTCATCGGTAGCCGCACAGGATAATCAGGACCGCACTATCCACTGTCTCGCGGAGCGTAGGTGATGATAAGTGTATGCCTGCTCCGAGTTCCCATGCTGGTTTAACGAACCCTGCTTTGCGGATAACAATTCTAAGTCAAAAGGTCGGGTCAAGGTTCCTCAATAAAATCACCTCCTGAAGTATGGTCAGACACGAAGTACCGATGGCCTAAATATCTCCATCATCCTTTCTGTAAGGAACCTTTCTAATTTTCGTTCTTCTCATGGAGGGACCACGCAAGTTGCCATCAACAACTGCAGCTAAGCGGATTTATCTGAAAACACCAATGAGGGAGGTGAGGAATTAGTTCGCAACCATTATTTAAACTTAAATTTTCACTTCACCTAGCTGCCGCCAATGTCTGCACACCCACTCAAATAGGGCAATAAGCGATCCTAGCTACAACTCTTGAAACTTCCAAAAGGGGCATCTTGACCTCAAATCGCGCATACAGGATCACATTTACGCGTCGAGTGATCCGGCTTCCAGTACTAGTGTTCAGGCTGTCTTTGGGAATGGTCTGAACATCTGAGCGGTATGTTCACTGATAGACAGGATACCAGTCAACAGCCGTTTATGTGCAATCCGGCTGGACTAATCTTTACGTGTTAAAAACAGTCGATTGAAGCGTTCTTGTTTCTTCGTCGTATCCGTGTATGCGCCCATTGACTCAAAGTCCCCTAAAGCAAAAAAGGAGTTCTACCATGAGTTATCTCCGGTATATACAGTATGTACTCAACGTACGCTGTGGTCGGTGCTGACGATTTTAACGCAGACGAAACTGCAAATCAGAAATCGATTTTCTGCCCCCGCCGATCGGACCGAAAACGGTGATCGTGTCATCTAGGTTGGTCCCGACCACAGACTTTTTCCGTTCAAAACCAGTTTTCATCACAAAAAGCGACATCGCCTCATCCGGCGCCCCCCTTCCCTTCACAGCTCTCAACTCAGATCGATCGCATCACCATCGGTCACCGGTGGCGTGGATAAATCTAGGATTGCCGATCCTCCTCGTCCACACCTACGGGCTCAAATCATCCTTTCTTCGAGCTCGCTTTTGTTCGCGCCTAGTCTGCAGTCACATCAGCACAAAGTCACTGGTCCACCACAGCTGGTTCTAGCGATAACCCCAAATACAATTCTCAATGCGGTTGCCGCTTCAACAAAATGCCCAGAATCAGAGACAACATTGGGAGTAGATCAAGCATGATCTGCAATCAAGGACAACTGCCACGCAGGACACCTTGCCAATATAAACCCAGAAACGATGGATATCCCCGACTTCAGATGCACTGTCAGATGCTCGCAGTTCCGTGCCACCGGATGCAAAATACAATGGAAAGCATGCATCCCCGTACATCCCTGAGACATCAGCTGATGACGAGCTTGAGGAATGACTTTGACCAGTGAAGGATAGGAAAGTGTGGGAAACTGAAAAAGGCTGAGGTTATCGGAAACAATTGCAACCTTCACTAACCGAAAAGGAATACTGGTCGACGGAAGCCCAGCCTAAGCGAAGCGTTTAGGGAATCCGACGGCGCATGCATTCATTCTCAGGAGCGTCGGCTGGTGCGTTAGGCAGAACGCTTCAGGGTGCAGTTTAGTTGGCCTACAGCCACACCGGATCTCCCAATTATACCGGCAAATAAACCAATCTAGATGGATACCAGCCAATGATCGCAAATCGAAGCGATGAAGGAGACGGGTTACCTTAAGAGGCATGAACCCGATGGACTAGATGAAATATTGCTATTCATCTTCAAGGATACTGGCGATGTGTTACCATCAGAATTATTCAAACTTATCAGATCAATTCAAGAAAGGAAGTGAGTCCCAGGGACCGGTGTGAAACGTGGACTCTGCCGACTTACGAAAAAGGTTAGAGATCCTATTGTGAAAACCACCAAGGAATTAGTTTACCAGATATCACATCCAAACTGCATGTTGTTATCGTCACCATCAACACCTTCGTTCAGCGTCAAACAGCAAAGCAAGCCTCACTGAACGCTGCCTTTTCCCCAAGGTTAAACAGTGAATATCCAAACGGAACAGGGGGAGTGGACCTACACAGGTGAAAAAAGATAAGACGATGCCACAGCCAACATACGAAACATAGTCTAACTGTACAAACACACGCTTTCAATCATTCTCATTCGACAGAAAATGACAACACGATCGCCACTGTTCACGGTTCACTGGCAGGTCCTTAAGTGTCTCCAGCCAGCTAGTTGATACGTCTTTTGGGCTCCAACCACCATGTGAGAAACCGAAGTTCGCCTTGCATCTTCTCACTACACAATGCTACGTCATCTGTTGACTTCCACATGCTTTCTTCCATTTCTTGGGAGGAAACCAAAATAGAACACGATATGGCAGACGAGTGTTCGAAATACGCAACACGTGACCCAACCAGCATAGTCTACGTAACTTCACATCCTGGAATAATGTATTCTCAGAAATGCCACCAGGTACTAGAGTCCTGATCTCCACGTTACTCACCCGGTCACTCCATCCTATCCTAGCCATACTACGCAAACATCAGTGGTCGAAAACCTCCAACCGACGAACATCTCCCACACGCATACACCATGTCTTTCAACCGTACAACAAAAATGAGTGCACTGCGGCACAGTACACACGACCTTTCAATTTCAGTGGAATATCAGGCCGACGCCACAAATGCTTCGGTCCAGCGTAAGCTACGCGTGTTTACCTCTACTGCCGAGCTACCAACTTTCGACATGCAGCTACCAAGGTAGGTGAAACGGTCCACAATTGTTCATCTCCATCCGATACCGATTTCGCCATTACTGTCGTCCAGTCCTATAACAGCAATTTGCCCTTTAGAGGTGGAAAGCACATGTTAAACCGAGCAACTGACCTCGAGAGTCTACCCAGTGCGCGTTGTGCATGGTCCGCGGATTCGAACAGGCACACAACGTTGTCTGCGTAGTTTATGACACAGTTTCTCTCCACTTCCCAGGTGCTGGCATTGCCCTCCGTCAATTATCTAGTGCTCGCGAGAAGTACACGCGTGCGAATCCAGTTGGCCTCTTCTAGCTCGGGGTTCAATTAACCAAGTTTTCACTATGTAAGAGATCGCAGAATACTGGCCCATGTTCCGTAGACCCGCGACTCCCGTCGTTCCTAATTTGAAAGCGGCGTTCGACTCGGTCAATCGTGCAGCTCTTTGACGCTGCCTTACACTGAATGCGGTGTCAGAGAAATTCATAACACTCATCCAATCTCCCTATGCCAACAGCCAAGGCCGAGTTCGCGCTTATGGCGATGTTACACCCGGGTTCACTGCGGAAATTGGTGTCACTGAAATGCTTATAAAGGTAGCCCTACCTGCCTGTGAGAATAGTACAGGAATTTGTCTGACTTGGAATATGCGAACGACGTTGTGCCACTGAATGAAGGTGCAAGTGAGTTGCAGGTTTTTCTCAATCGTTTAAACGATAGCGTAGGTATGTTTCGAATGCATTTTTTACCTTCGAGTGCGAAATGCTGCTGCAGGACTGCATTAGCTTAAAGTCGAACCTTGTTTCTACAGGGGAGCAACTAGATGAAGTTACTTGGGCAGTCACATCTCATCTGCCGGTCGTATAACAGATGAGGTGTTCCAGTGCACACAGAGGGTTCGATTGGTATTTGCTGATTTGAGGTACCTGTGGCGTTGGCATGATACCTGATTGTCCATCACAGGTCAAGTACACACAGCAGCAGTGGGGTCGGTATCGCTTTACGTTTCACAAACATGATAGTTCAGAGCAAAAGATACGCGAAGACCTTTGGTGTTTGAACACCGCTGTCTTCGTAGCATTGGTAGAACATCATAGACGTTTGTGAGTAACTAAGTGGTTAGACGTGAGGCACTCGGCCCCAGGGTCCAGTCCATAGAACAGGCATTCAATCACAACAGGTTGAGGTGATTGAGACGTGTTTTGCGCATGCCCACAGAACGCGTCTCGATGGACGCTGTTCTTCGAGGTAGGTAATCGTTGGAAGATGGTTCGGGGTGGCCAGTCGACCAAGGACATGAGTAAAGAGCATGCAAGCTTCAACTAGTGGACTGGCCAGTGTATGTGCAGTTAGACTGTCGGGTTGGGGTCCTCGAGATTCGCCGAAGAGATGGTTAGGAACAACAGATGACATGAATATTCAGTGCTGCAGTCCGTGGCAGTCTAACATTCAAAACCTTTCCTATTCTATTTAGTTCTCGAACCTTCAGT
This sequence comes from Fasciolopsis buskii, assembly GCA_008360955.1. Lineage (NCBI taxonomy): Eukaryota > Metazoa > Platyhelminthes > Trematoda > Plagiorchiida > Fasciolidae > Fasciolopsis > Fasciolopsis buskii. The sequence goes on along the minus strand of LUCM01008266.1, from coordinate 35,356 downwards.
TTTTCAGTCGACACTTCATTATTCTTTTCCTTTTTGAACAGATGATACTGTGAGGCAACAACCACAACCTGACCAAGTGGGTGCAAGGTTTATGGCTGTGCAAACTCCAAACTATAAACGCAACTTTCGATCTACTGTCACACTGAAGTCACCAACACCTTGAGTTTGTGTATGCCAATCCAGTGTTGTATTTGCGCAAAGACCCTTCATCTGATATATGACCACCGGGTGAGACGTAACTATCCGGACAACTACATCTATCTACCTCACCAAGTTGTTCCTTTGCAAGAAAAGAGTTCGACTCGGAACCAACCTAGTCCCGCAACAACAAGTTACACTTCGAAAATGCAAAACCCACCTTACAAATATCTACACTATCATCCAGACAACGGAGAAAAACCTGCGACTTACTTGGATCTTCACTCAGTAGCACAATATCACCCTCATATTTCAAATCAGACAAATTCCTGTTTGAGCAATTACTAATGGTACTGTTCTCACATGACGATGGGGCTACCTCCATAACCACCGCAGTGATAAAACTGAAAAGGAGAAGGGAAAGGGGGCACCCCTGAAGAAAACCAACCACTCTCGTGGTGAACTCGAGTGAAACATGGCCAGAAACGTGAACTCGGCCTCAGCTGTTCGCATAGAAATTGGATAAGTGAAACGAATTTCTCTGACGCAATGGTATAACCCAAGCCCCCCACTTTGAAGGATCGGATTCAAACCCTAGGTGCCACGGCGGACATGTGGCACTGATCAGCCAGAAATATGATTCAACGAGGCTGAACGATTCAATTCTTATTTCAGCTAATCTGGAAGTGAAAGGTGTTAGTTCGATTCAATAGGCGATGGGCAATAAACTTGGCGTATCAGTTCCGGTTCGCGATAGCCCTTACAATCAAACTAGTTTAAGATACTTTAGGTACGATAATAGTTCTAGCGCGACGGGTAAGTGCTTTTCACTAATGGCAGCAAAGGAAAACGACCATGGCTGAACTTTCACTGTGATAATTTTGGTGGGAGATACCGGTGTATATTTAATCACAAAGACAAACCACATAAGACTATTTATGATGTAGATAAGTAACATGTTGAGTATGCTAAGCACTGTTAGGTAATGGCAATAATAAAAGGTTAAAAGTAGGCTAAAAGAGTCCAACGTACCATATTATCAATGGCACTAATTGCATCTTCCACTTCTTCGAATTCAATGAAAGCAAATCCACGATGCTTTTCTAGTGAAAGCAAGAAAGGACTGTGCATCCAGACGATGATGGAACCGTGCGCGTACCTGTTTGATAGTCCATGGGCATATTAATATTCACAATATCCCCGAAAGGAATGAAAGCTGCCCGTAATAAAGGGAGATCCACCTGATCGGCCAAACCGCCTGTAATGGTGGATACAATAATCGCATTGTTTGGTCACATACTCGGATTCAAAAAGAAAGACCTGGTTTTACGTCAGCCCAAAGACCGTTAAGAGTTTTACTGTAATCATACGAGTACAAACGAAAACCACCAGATATCATACATCGCAAGGAACTTTAGAACGGTGGCCTGCTGCACAACGCTAACGAAAACTGACAAAAAAGAGTGACATCTGAACGATCATAAACATAAACAATACCAACGAAGATGGATGGTTTCAGTCCTACAACATGAACCAAAGACGTTGAGCCGAGTCGCTACTTGACGACAACCTGTGAAAACCAATTCGTAATTCCAAAGCATAAAACACTCTGACTTCAAATATGGCTAGCCAACATACCATGAATGTAAAACGAATTAAAGGCAGCCAAAAACCGACCGGTATTTATGTCCGGATTAGCCAGTTCGTTAGGATGTCATCTTGGGGGGTTTTTGGGTTCCTTGTCTTTATTTTTGACTTTATTATTTTACTTACACTCTCGTGCAGTTAACTATTTCATTACTGATCATCGTTTAAAACTGAACAAAGAGGCGTGAATTCAACGCAAACCATTGGAAATTACCTCAAGCTATCTTATTTCACCCGACCCACAAGTAGGAAACCTAAATGTAAACGGACCAATGTGTGAGGCAGGCAATTAGTCTTCCTACAATCAATATTAAAGGCTCGCAGACCGAGCGAAGTATGTTACTGTACGTAAGGGACGTGTGCCACAACTGCTTTAACCCATTACACGGAGGAAAAAAAAACCGGTAACCGTAAACCTAGAACTTGGGAAGGAATAGTCTTTCCACTGCTATTTTGGCAGATTTCCCTTAGTTTGTTTCGACGGATTCATCTTTTGAGATACACATTCACTTTGATATTCAGGTTCACCGTTTCTTCCCCCACTCTGTTTTAGAGGGCCCAGCGGCTATAGGCCATGCTCCATCCAATACACCCATGCTTCATACGTCATAAAAATATCAGATAGAGATAAAATAAAAACAATGAGATTGCGATAAACAACAGTGAGCGTGAATAGGTCTAAATTTTGAAGGACTGCATGAATCCAAACGATGAGGAGATAGGTTAGCATGAAAAGTGCAAACTTTTTTGCAGATTTCTATGTACACATTATGTACAAGTAAGTGAACTGGAATAGAAGAAACGTGGCTGATAACAGACAACCCTCAAAGAGTATACAAAATTATTTTCAGGGAGGAAGGAAGTAAGACGGACAGAAGACGTGAGTGAATAAAAGGAGTAATGGCAATTCGCTTAGAACCAAAAAGTCAGCATACGAACATGAAAAGACAAGCAACGTAATTTTTTAACAATCAAGAATGTGGGACGCACAACGCAAACTGGTGCTTATTGCAACACCCGTGAACTTGAAGATCTCCACATCGGGAGCGTAAACAGCTTTGATGGTCCACTAGCCGTTGGGGTAATAAAAGCAACAAGAGCTGAAAGTGCACTCAAAACATTTAAAATCATTAGTATGGGAACCGAACTAAGGAGAAAAGATCCACGTTATTTAATTTATACGAAACAGATAAAAGGTCAGATTTAGTGGTAATTGATTGGCAGAATGAAACGCCATCAAAATACTTCGGAGGCTGCATATATGATGCAGTGAACATTGTCGTCACCATCATCCTCGTCCAGCGGTAAATAGCAAAGCAAGCCTCATTGACCGCTGCCTTTTCCCCATGGTTACATATGTCTATAAAAACAGTGAATATCCAAACGGAACAGAGGGAGTGGACCTACACGGGTGGGAAGAGATAAGACGATGCCACAGCCAACACAAGGAACACAGTCCAACTGTACAAACATACTCTTTCAATCATTCTCATTCGATAGAAAATGACAACACGATCGCTACTGTCCACTGTCATATAGTTCAGCGTCTCCAGCCTGCTAACTGACAGGTCTTTAGGATACAAACTAAGACGACATGAGACACCCGCAGTGAAAAATCACTAAGATAATTCAAGAAGAGATATTAGTAAAGAATAACACCGTAGGAACTTGAAACATCGGAAAACATGGTAGCAAGCAAGCATTTTCGGTGCTTCACGGCTAGCTAGATACAACATGTTTTATAAGTAGTGATAATGACCGAAAATAATAATAACCATAATAAACAATTGCAAACTGGAATGATGTGTTTACATAGATACGGAACATCCGGTGTCCTGATGGTTATGCTGCGTTGATAAATCTCGTATCGGTTTCACTTGGTGACTGATTGCATAACCGATGAACAGAGTAGAATGAGAGATCTGACTTGTTGTTTCTTGATTAATGGAGAGGGATAATTCAAGTCAATGGCGATCACTTCGGTTGCGGACAGGATTTGAATCCAAACATTTTTGCTAGTCTTCCGCTAACGATGTAAACGAACGAAAAGCTTCACTCGTGTTGATCAAATGATTCGATTCTTTGTTTAGGCCTCGGCACAAAATGTCAGTGATTCAACTGTGTCCATAGTGTACCTATGGGATTTGCACTCAGACTAACATGAATCATTAGGAGTACGGAAGGAGGAACCCAGAGGACGTTACGTCATCCTGAGTGTTGAAGAGATAATGGCAACCGGACGAAAGTATCGTGCTAAAATATTTGAGGTCAAGGGGTCAGACCATTTAGACCAGCAGCGGTTGCAGTTTTGGAGATCGGAGAAGCTTGAGAAATTTCTCTGAAGAAATGCTTAACTTCCAAGGAAACAGGATGGCAAAGTGTCCGTGGATGCGTGAATGAGGGCGGCACTTAGACTATCGGCATCCGTATTGCAGATCGACGATAACATGCGTTGTCCACATAACGGGCCGAATCCGTCTCAGAGTTCACTTTCAACGGTATTCAAAAACTGGTTAGCGGAAGACAGGTGTAACCGCTCTATCAACCGTTGGATCTTGAAATTTGTAAAGGAATACTTTCAGTTTTCTCAGCAGACTAAAAATTTTCTCTAGTGAATTTGTTTCGAAGTCCATCAAAAAGGAGTACTCAAAAAAGAATTGAAAAAACAGTGGAGAGGGATCCTCTAAATGAGGCAATACTGGCGGGAAACGCTTGATTGTTCTCCACTTGACCAGTTTCGTTCTGACGAATGACAGACATGGAACGGATAGCTGTTATTCGGTTTAAAACTGCATCTTCTCTAGTTGGGACAATACAGAAGTCAACTAGGCAATAAACAAGTAAGGGGTTAAGTGGGAGTCTTTAAAAGTCCATCAACAGTAGTACAAACATTTAGACAGTAATGGGACCGGAACATGCATGAAGGCACCTCACAACAGGTCGCTAGAAGTGACAGAATCGAACGGGGATGTTTACATATTGTTACACATCGTTCCACGATAAGAGACAAGCACATGGATGTGCATAACGATCACATAACCAATACCCCTAGATGAGAAAATAAAGACGATGCTGGACACGATGGATCAATTGCTGCTTATATGGGTAACGACATCCCCCAGTCGTCTTTTTTCGTCCAAAGAACTCTACATCGACCAAGACAGTGAGTGGTTTCACAATGAATGAGTCCATCCTCAACATTTTTCTTAGGCCAGGATCCTTGGATGTAGACTATGCATGTTATCGTGAATTCGATAGTCCAAAATATTGGTTAACCATGGTATTTCTCCAAATCAAGAAGAAAATAAGGGCAGCCTGCTAACCGGCTCGTATGCGCTGCATCAACCGGCTTGTTCCCAGAGGAGCTGCCCACACAGGCAATGAGGGTGATGGAAGAAAACCAGTCTGGATGAGGATTTCCCTCGGGTAACGAATCTGCAATGACACGGAAAGACTATAAAGATACATCCCGGCAGAAGTGCAGGATAAGGAATTGTAGCAAAGGTAATGCAGCCGACGCTTGAGTACTGCAACCACGTACGATTTGGGTTCCGTCCACTGGGCCTTAGCTACTAGAGGGCTTTCGGCGAAAAGCAATCTAAGTGACCGACTTTTTCTTAATTCGAACTAGCCCATTGGAAAGCGTCTGTCCCACTGTTTATTTTTAGCCATTCCCATTTGTGCTTTGGCTTTCCAAAAATTACCTCTGCAGACGCTATCCCCTGTCCCGTAGAAAGGTTAATGTTCGTCCGCTTTAGGTTTCTGTCCGGTGCACCCATATGCTTAATATTCAAGCTTTTTTTATTTCCTGGCGGTAAGACAGCGGAACAAACACACTCGTTACATTTACTTTAACACCCTCGGTCAATCTTCCAAAAGAGCAATCAGTATAAGATTCATATTTAAATATTCCCCAGAACCCCGTCACAGTTTCCTGTGCTTGTGAGGTTTACCCTTCGTACTCTAATATACTTAGTGTAACAGAAACAAAAATATAAACGATACAGCAAGTCGATGTTAAAAACGATTGAAAAACAGTACTTTTTCAATGAAGGAAAATTCCGGAACATTTTCGGATTATCACTGTGAAGTACTAGATATAAAAATGACTTTACTCACCAACATAGACAATCCGTTTATTTACCGGATTGTAGGTGCCCGCGGGCAAATGTAGTGGGGGAAGTTCGGCCTAAAACAGATTTCAAGTTGGTCAGCATAGGTGGCTATAAAAACGTAAGTACGGATACTCAAAACAAAAGTCTTGTCGGGAATCAGAAATGTATTGCACCAAATCACGATCACCAGATTCTACCATGGTACAGGCATTGGCTGAGGGTTGTGCATGTAGCAAATTACAAGCGCACTGACGGACAGCCTAAAGGATGGAAGCGTAAATGAAGTGGGTTTAAGGGGACCGAATTTGTGGCAACCTACATGAATCCGCTGACTAACTGTTTTGTATCCTCCCCAGTTCTTGCATTCGCGTAGGTCAGTAAGGCAAACATAACTGCCACCCAGGCAGCAAACTTCATCTATATGATAAAAGAATAACACGACCGTGATCATCGGCAAACTGACTTCAAACAGAAGACCACATATGCTTAGCAGCATACCAACGAAATTGAAATAGTCAATAGCTGGGTCAACCGGAGGTGCATCTTGTGACGATGGTACAAATCTGGGAAATAAATAAGAGAATGAATGTAAACAAGTGACACCATGCCTGCGCAATTTGTTAGGCCGGCGTGGGTCCGCAGTACCTGGGGTAAACATTGCACTGAACGAAATAAGAAATGAAAGTCAGTGCACCTGAAAGGCGAAAAAACGTAATTTCATTAATTGAAACCGTAGATGAACGAAACGTACTGGCATAATAATCTAAATTCAGCCCAACTTTTTTGCTATCCATCACTTCGTCTAAAGATCCAACACTACCGGAAGTAACGCAAAACGGGAAGATGATGCGGAAGAGTACAAACAAACACTATTTTACACGATGTTTTTCTTCATGAGGGACTTTGCCAGCTTTCTGAAAAGCACCTCAAACATCGTGAATTTTCATGATATACGGCGTCGCAGTGTAGCGTGCATTGCATCTTACAGAGCAGAACGACGCATGGTGGTCACGATCCGATGACAGGTGATTACCGAAATCAAACGCGTCACAATTAAACTGCACTTTTTTTATTAAACATTACATGAAATACGATACAGGGGATAAACTGCATGATCAAAAGCAACACGACAATGGGAAAAAGTGAGGAGAACATTCCCGCAAGAACATTTACTGATCCTGCTTTCGAAGGTGAAAAGATTGCAAGTCGGAGGGATAAAGAAAGCGGGAAAGTGTTCCATAGTTTAGAAGGCCCGGGGAAAATGGTTTAAAAAAGAGGTACGACAACCAATCATAAGAACTTGATAAGGGTGACGAGTTACCTTTGTGTGAGAAGAGTGAGGAAAGGTTACAGGAATCTGAACCGCTGAGGAAAGTTCCGAAGAACTAAACCTAATAACGGTAAAAAGTGACAGCGAAGCAACTGGCCAATGATGGGCTAGTTACTGCAAGCTAAATGTTAATGAAGTATCAACGATCAGCCGGATGGCCTGTGTTGAATTCGATCAAGAGGAGGAAGAGAAATGGACGAAACCCCACTTCAAAAGTGACTGTAGTATCCACTTGCAGGGCGGATTTTAGTCGTATGCAATAGAAAATGAGCTGAAGTGGGGAAAAGCCTGTCGCGGAACTGAATACCAACTTCGCGCGCAGCCGAGAAGCAGACTCAGATACCAAAACCAGTGTAATTAATAAACGACGGATCATCATCATCATCATCATCGATCAGCGTTAAACAGCAAGACAAGCCTCACTGACCGTTGCCTTTCCCCAGAGTTACACGTTTATATAAAGAGTCAATATCCAAGGGGAACAGGAAGTGGACCTACACAGGTGGGAAAAGATAGGATGCTGCTGCAGCCAACACACGAAACACAGTTTAACTGTACAAACGCACGTGTCTTCAATCATTCTGATTCGATAGAAAATGATAGCACGATCGCCACTGTTCACGGTTCACTGCCATATTATTCATTGTCTCCAGCCAGCAAGTCAACGAGTCTTTCGGACCCCAACCACGAAGGCGTGAGACACCTACTCTACCTACGTTCGCCGTAAATTTTCTCACCCCGCTGACCTCCACATGGCTTCTTCGATTCCTTGGGAGAAACACAAAATAGGGCACGACATGGTAGACGAATGTTCGTCATACGCAACGCGTGACCCAACCAGCTCCCTGCTCCCCTTTGATATTCACTCTTTTTATATAAACGTGTAACTCTGGGGAAAGGCAGCGGTCGGTGAGGCTTGCCTTGGTGTTTAACGCTGAACGATGATGACCCAACCAGCGGAGTCTGCTAAGTTTCATACGTTGAAACAAGCTATTCCAGAAGTGGCACCCAATACCAGATTCCTAACCTCAATATTACTCACCCGGTCACTCCATCCAATCCTAGCCATACTACGTAAACATCGGTTGTCGAAAACCTCCAACCGACGAACATCGCCCACACGCACACTTCACGTCTCGCAACCGTACAACAGAACTGAACGCACTGCAGCACAGTACACACGACCTTTCAACTTCAGTGAAATATCAGGCCGACGCCACAAGTGCTTCAATCCAGCGTAAGCTGC
>LUCM01008266.1:2628-24159 GCA_008360955.1 Fasciolopsis buskii | reverse complement strand
ATTAGTCATCCACCCGATTTTACGACTGAGCTGCTAACTCATATCAACCCCCAACTTGGAGGACCAGGACGAGGAGACTACTTCGTCAGGCCTTTACCCATTGACCTTCCAGGCATGATTGGATCTTCGGCTTGAGATAAGCCATCCTGTATAGTTGGTTGGATCATGGAGGCACGCAAGCCGTCACACCACGTCAAGGTGTAGTCTCGTTGTGACAGAATAAACGATGGATATCTCTATGAGAGAAACAGTGTCTACGGAACTCACAATAGACGAATCAAAAGGCAGATGTGCACAAGAAGAGTGAAGTTTCAAGGCAATTTAAAAAAACGAGGTTTGGGAAGCATTAAATATAACGCGTTTGTTGGGACCTTAGGAGAAGATATGTTGAACATCGGAGTTTAGAAATACACCGGAGACAATAACCATGATCGATGCCGGTGTGTGTATGGTGATTGTGGTGGGAAGGAGAACAATGGAGAGTGATATCACCGTCAAAAGAATGGACCAGAATGAAGGTATTGGATGGAAAGTCAACAATGAACAAAAGATATGGGCGCAAGAACCGAACTTTGGTGAATGCCAAAATTTTCGAGAAACGACGGGGACAGGATCCCATCAACCGCGACAGAGACGCTTCACCTACTGAGGAAACTGGGTATCCACGCTACGAGACTTCGACAATCTTAACATTTTGCCAGAAAACATTCGGACAAAACTCGGTCAAAAGCAGTTTAGTTCAATTCAGTTTGCACGGCCAATCACCTTCCACCACTGTGCTCTAGTTGTGGCTGCTACTGAACAACACCGTTCCAAACAAAAAAAAATTGAGGAACAGTGACGATCGACAGAAAAACTTAAATTGAAGAACTACAGAGAGGAAAGATTTCGATTGCAAGAATGCCATTGATTACGGCACTAAATTATGATACATACTATCGCCCACCATCGTTTCCTGAGATCTCGTAGACTCCAATCCGATAGTCAAACTGAACCAACACGAGCCAGTTGATTGGGTTGATACTTATAGAGTGTCATCGAATGGTCACTACGAAAATGGCGGGATTGACTAGGGACCGAAGAAACTACCAGGTTGTTCTCAGTTGCTTCAGCGACAATCATCATCATTATCACCATCATCGGCATCATCGTTCAGCTTTAAACAGCAAAGCAAGCCTCACTGAACGCTGCCTTTTCCCCCATTGTTACATACATCTATAAAAACAGTGAATATCCAAACGGAACAGGGAGTGGACCTACAGATGTGAGAAGAGATAAGACGCTGTCACAGCCAGCAAACGGAACACGGTCTAATCGTACAAATGCACTCTTTCAATCATCATCATTCGATAGAAAATGACAACAAGATTGCCAATCTTCATGGTTCACTGACACTTCCTTCAGTGTCACGCGGACCCAAACTACAAAGACGTGAGACACCTACTTTACTAAAGTTCGATGTGCATTTTCTCATCCCACGTTGCTATGTCATCTATTGGCCTCTAACTGGTTTTTTTCATTCCTTGGGAGGAAACCAAGATAGGGGACCGTATGGGAGACGAGTGTTCGTCATACGCAATACGTGACCCAACCAGCATAGTCTACATAACTTCATACGCTAAAATAAGGTATTCTCCGAACAGGCACTTAGTATTAGATTCCTGACCTCTACATTACTCTCCCGGTCACTCTATCCAATCCTAGACATAATATGTAGACATCGATCGTCGAAAACCTCTAACCGATGAAAATTTCCCACACGCATACTCCATGTCTCGCAACCGTGAAACAAAACTGAGGGCACTGTGACACAGTACACACAACCTTTCAACTTCAGTGAAATATCAGGCCGACGCCACAAGTGCCCCAATCCAGCGTGAGCTGCTGGAGCTTTCGATATACGCGTGTTTACTCCCATTGCGGAGCTAATAGTCATGACAAAAGGTCCAAAACTTATGACGGTTTATTGTCACATAGTAATGTAAGTAGTTTTCAGCCTATTAGCACAAATTTTCTCGACCGCTGGACGAAACCAAGCAAACGATGCATTTGGCAGCAGATTTCGTCTGTGTTCCAAGATCTAGTCTTCATCAAAGACATTGGGTCTTGCAAGGGTCGCTGGGTCTAATGGAGCAAAAACCCCAGATTCCCAACTGCAAAGACGTGAGTAAGATGCGTCCACAGTTGCAGCGTCAATTGACGACAGCGGTGGGCGGCGAATTTCGGTTAGTGAAATCGTGTGCTATAGGAATGGACAGCTCATCCGTGGTAAACAATAAAGGCTGGACTGTTAGGCAGAGTATTTCAAAGATCAGTTTAGCTGGCCACATGCTAACGTATCTAGGCCGACGTCAGCAGCTGCAAATCCTCGGGAGGTGTCACTTGATCCGCCAACGGAATGGGAAGTAGAGTTGCATATTGGACTTCTGAAGAGGGGAAAAGCAGCCGGTCCCGACGACCTTCCCCCATTTCTTTTCAAACTGGGTGAAGAAGTGCTGATGAAATCACTTACCTCCTTGCTCAAGGATATTTAGAACAAGGAGCATATTCCGTTGTCGTGGGGAGTCACTCATTGTGCCCATCTTCAAGAAGGGCGCTCGGAGTGATTGTAGGAATTACCGAGGGATTAGTTTAATTCCGATAGTTACCAAGGTGTTGGCTTCGATAATGTTGCGTCATTCGACGCCGATTCGCGAGAGCAAAATCCGCGAACAGCAGTCCGGATTTCGTCCAGGTCGAGGTTGAATCGACCGGATATTCACTCTTCGTCAAATACTTGAAACGCACCATACGCACCGACGCCCTACGATCGTAGTTTTCCTCGACTTGAAAGGTGCTTTCGACTCCGTGGATCGACCAGCACTACTCAGTGCTATCTACCGGAAGGGTATGCCAACAAAGTTCACATTGTACTCGCAAACCTATGGTCGCATGAGGGTATACGGTGAACTGTCCAGTTCATCCGAAACCACTAGCGGTGTTCGACAAGAGTGTTCCATCTCTCATTACCTGTTCAACTTCGTCATGGAAGATGTTTTAGGAGACACTGGAGAATATGTCAGTGAACCCTGAACGGTAGCGGTCGTGTTGTCATCTTCCATCGAATGAGAATGGTTGAAAGAATGCGTTTGTACAGTTAGACTGTGTTCCTTGTGTTGGCTGTGGCAGCGTCTTATCTCTTCCCACCTGTATAGGTCCACTCCCTGTTCCGCTTGGACATCCACTCTTTTTATAGACAAGTGAGGAAAGGGCAGAGGTCAGTGAGGCTTGCTTTGCTGTTTAACACTGAACGATGATGATGATGACGACGGTGCAGTTGGACTATCGGGTTGGGGTCCACGAGGTCCACCGAGGCAATGGTTGGAAACAACAGGTGACATGAATATTCAGTGCTGCAGTCCGTGGCGGTCTAACACTCGAAACCTTTTCTATTCTATTTAGTTCTTGAACCTTCAGTTCTTCAGTCGACACTTCATTATTCCCCTTTTTTTTTCTTTTTGAACAGATGATGCTGTCAAGTAACAACCACAACCTGACCAAGTGGGTGCAAGGTTAATGGTCGTCCAAACTGAAATGAACTGAACTGAACTGAACTTAGCAAGAAATATCAAAACAAACCCCAAAGCTAACTGCGTAAATGCAGACTATAAGAAAAAGACAGAGATCGTATCGCCACATTAGAACGATCGGAAGAGAACTCGCTGTGGACCGAGTCCGAAAAGGTAAATGTCCAAATGGAAACGTTCAGTAGTATTTCCCGTCCGCCGTATGAAACCCTCATCAACCTCGGAACCCCTGAACCTCCTCAGATCCCGGAAATTCCAGAACTCCTTAAGACAGAGGAACAAGCTGTGCGTAGTTCGAGTAGGAAAAACGGAGTGAAGGGCTGTCGGTCCGGAGTGAATACAACGGGCGATCGTTCAGCCATTAGCGGAACTACTTATACGCCTCTCTCGGGGAGGAGAAAGTGGCTGAAAAAATGAAAACTGCGACAGTAGGGGGAATATACAAGAGTGCACCTAGACAAAGACCGAAATACTACAAACTAGTGAGTCTAACTTCCGTGTTATGTAAGTGCCGGGAGAGAATCATCAGCGGGCAGATATGTGGTCACCTACTGAATCACAGCGCCATTGCGGCAGCACAGCAAGGATTCAAAGTGGGAAAGTTTTGTCTGATAAATCTCTTGCTCCTTCTGGATCAGGCAAATAAGCGATTAGACGAAGGTCACCGGATCTGCATGAACTTTACCAAAGCCGCAATCATTTGGAGCAGAAAGTGGAGACGTTGGGAATAACAGGGGGCTAATGATTGAGTGAACGGCTTTCTCAGGAACAGCAGGTTAAGTGTTAGAGCTGGAGGGTACACGACGCCCACCCGACATGCGAAGTGGCGTTCCTCAGGGATCGGTACCGGGAACCACTCCTAATATACACCAACGATTCAGCAAAGGGCATGTACAAGCCAGGCTATCTTTTCGCTGATGTCAAAGTAGTAGGTGTAGATTTAGAGAACATCGACGCGGTTAACGCCTGATCGCGTAAATCAGTCCTTCCATTGAGCCTGGCCAACTGTCAAATTGAGACTTACAAAATAGTGAAGGTTGTAAAATGTGAAGGAATGATCACTCCTATATCAGACAAGGGCATCAGATGGTATACTATATGAATTCAGCCCAATTATATATATATATATATACATATATATATGACGAATCACAAGTGCTGTTCTATGGACTCTTCAGCGAAGAGCTTCCGTGCACACTAACGGCGATACAAATTGGAGGCAGATTATGGGGAAGCATACGTAGTACTTGTCCAAGCCACCGAAGGCGATGTAGAGAGATTATCTTAGCCTGATGATCACAATCTGTGCCGAATACAGGGCGATGTACCTCGTTATTGCCCACCTATGTTCCCAGCGGACACGATCAATGCTTAGGAGACATCAATGTTGTCAACGGATTTGAAAATTTGTGTTGGTCGTGCTTCAGATTGTTGGTCTTCATGGATTTCGCTGAGCTTGGCGTTTAGATCACAGTCATTTCATCACCAATGGTGATGTCACCTCGACTGGTGATGGAACGACTACGATCTAAACGCCAGGCTCAGTGATCAGAAGCTCATGAAAACATTCATGGTCGGAACCAGAAAGTTGCCAGGCATCCTCAAAGAGGATAGGTCAGGACTCGCAACGATAAAACAACGTACTACGGGCAGTTGCACTATATACCCTTACCCTGAGGAAAAGCCAGATGTCATGGCGGCGCCACAAGTGTCGCAGGTTCGGAAAATCTCCTCTGACTTTCGCAATTCATGATGTCACCTCCCCAACACCTCCGTCAAGTGTAAACAGGATGTATCTGAAGTTATTGATTATATCTAATCGATCACAAAGGGTGTGCGGGTACGGCCTCCTCTCAGTCTTGAAGAAGTACCTTACATTTTGAAAGTTTAAAACATACCACATTTAGAAACCTAAATACCAAGACATCAGTAGATTTCGCGATCCCATTGAGTCCGCATCCCGCTACGAGTCATGATTCACTGTACTCGACGAGATCAGCCGGGACAGACTGGGGTGCATCAAGAAGGCGCAAAGACTCATCAGAAATTCATGGTGTCACAATGCGATGGGTCAGGCAACAGCTCACTGAGCCTGCAGAATGCAAGGCATTCTTGATAAAAGACCACTGCTTTTCAGCCAGTGCGCTTCGAAAGATTGATAGGTGAGTCGGATGAGATAGCTTGTCGCAATCCAATCGACCCACTCGCAAAAGCACATGGACAGCTTAATCCATACTATCGCGTGATCTGAATCCAGGAAAGGGGTCCAGTACAATAGACAGTCTTTTAAACAGCCCGCTATTTAGAGCTAACAGCGACATGGTCGATTTAGATCTACCGACGACTCGAAGAGGGTGGACTCCAGGTGGTGTGCCAGCGATTAGGTCTGAAGCTCGTACTAGAGAGAAACAATGTCTGAGCTAACATCCGTTCACCGTTTTTAGAACGACAGGAATCGAGACCAAAGTGGCCTCCTAGATGTGCCTCATTCGACGAGAGTTGACTTACTCCAGCATCCATGCCTCCTACCGAAATCACGATGTCACCCGCCTTGTGTTTAAGAAGTAGTGTAGCCTTTGATAGGAAGTGTCATTGACTGCATCTAGGCTGCAACTCGTTGGTGCGCACGCCGAGAACAAGTCGGGTTCATCGGAGCGACGACTATTTGCTTTACACGAACAAAATAAGTTTCACTGCGCAAAGCCGACTGTCGAGTGGGTTCCGGTTAAGTAGTGCACCCTTTGCCTTCTCAATGAGATCCACATCAAGGCCAGAAATACCAGAAGCCGCAGCCCCAGGGTCCCCAGAAAGACGCAAATGAAACTTCATGGTGTGAACAGAAGACATCTGTGAGGCCTGATAGTGCGCTTGAAAGTTTGCCTTGCAGAAGCAAATGAGTATGCGCAATGTTGGAAGCTACGGACAACGGCAGATAACACACCGATCTGGACACCCAAGTTGTGGCGGACCATGGATTCGTTCCTCCGGATAGCTTGTTTAACCGAACGTTGATCGTCAAGCGCGGTTGCCGTTTGTGCGTTCCTCAGGCCCGCTTGCACGCTCCTGTTAAAACATACTCAACCTGCTACCGTTTCCGATTCTTTTCCTTGTACCGGTCAAGTGTCAGGGTTGACAGTATTGCAATCCTACGGAGCTGAGTAGGAGTGATGCATAATTGGTCACAAAGGTTAAGGGCAAGCGAACGTAATACGAGATTCACGCTAGGACAGCCGGTTCTGCGAAGTAGCTGGAAGCCAAACTTTCGTCCCGTGCATGCTGAACAGAACTAGAGCACCCCTAGTAGGTTCCAAGATTCGCAAGTCAAACACGATTTGTTGGTTAGCCCGGCACAGATCAAATAGCATCCTTATAATAAGCCTTGTCGTCATTAAAAAATACGGCTGAAATGTCTATGGGCATTTCAAGACTATTAGAACAGGAGCCTATAGGTCCGAAGTCATAACTTCGAAAATAACCGCGAGCCGTTAGAATCTATCGCCGACCCACCACTGACACTCCTGTGGTCACTTCTGTCCTGTGTCAAATGAAATGAACTGAGAAGCCGGCGGTGGAAAACCGGTCACCATCATGGCACTTAAGCTCGAAGATCACGGGTTTGAGTCCCCGCGCCGTGGGCCGAAAACCCCAGTTAGCAGCCACCCGTTACCCATGGCTTGATTCCTTACAACAATGTACATTACATCATTATTAGTAAAGGTAGTAAATGAAAAAGTCCACAAACTCAACCACTCGCGAGAGGAAGGCCGGCGTAACGCAGTTAATAGCATATCAGATCAGGGCACAGTAGTTCTGTCTGTTAGTTCAGTTTAGGTTAGCGGACTTTACGGCGAGATGCTTAATCGTTCAGGTTCTTGCTCTGAGAGCTTCTTGGATCAGACGATGCTTCCACCACAGACGGGCAAAAGCCCTTTTCAGTTCCCATGGAGCAATTGCGAATCTTGTGTGCCTCCAGCTCTCATTCCCACAAACTTTAAAGGACAAAATTAACGGGGTGCCTTTCCCCCGACCACCCTCCTCACCCTTGCAACTTACATGCTGTCTTCCCCAGGCAGAGGCAACCATGCATTTTCTAGCCTGCCTTTGAATTCACGCATTGATCTCACCTCGGCCGCGTCCTCGGGTAACTTGTTCCACTCATTCACCGCTAATGTGGCGAAAGATTTTTTCTCTACCCTGTAATAACACGCTTTCTCACAATCAGTTTTCTACTTCATTTCACTATTTCATTCCTCGTTATCTGGAATAGGGCTCCGCGGTGTACCAGCATCTTACCGGCCTCGAAGGTATGTTAAGTCACCTCCTACCCAAGTCCTTCCAGTGAGTACAAATCAAGTGCTCTCAGCCTTTGCTCATAACCCGTATGCCTCAGCTATCCGAGTCAGCATTTACTACACGCTGAACCTGCTCCAGCCTTTTAATATTCGCGACTTCCCTTGATGGCTGTGCTTGTTCTATCGCCACCTGATATCTGGGCAATCATGTGGGCTTTTGGATTAGTTTCTTCGCTCGTGTGCCGCTGGCACTTGCTCGCGTTTAACGGGAGATCCCATCTTGTCAACAACTGGTAAACTTTATCCAGACCCCTTTGAATAGCCTCACTCTTTGCCATCCCCAATATTTCGATGTCGTCAGTAAACGTAAGACGCAGATTTTCCAAACCCCTGGCCATGTCGCTGATATATATCAGGAAGGGCCGTGGCCCTAGGACAGAACCCTGAGGCACCTCATTGTATAACAGTCTTGTGTCTGATAGACATCCCTCGACTCACCCTGAGAGATCTACCCTTCAGACTTTGTGCTACCCAGTTTTTACCCCGAAAGCCTTCCCTTTCTGGTCAAAGAGCCTGTGGTTCACGGCGTCAAAGGCATTCTGTAGGTCCAGATAGCATATGTCTACTCTTTTGCCCCCGTCAATCCCGCTCAATACTTCGCCCAGGAAGCTTGTCAAGTTGTTCAGACACGAAAGTTTGCGCTGAAAGCCATAGTGCTCTACCGTCATTAGCTTGTTAGCCTCCAGGTGATTGACTATCCTGTCGCGCAGGACCTTTTTAAGAGTTTTCAGCATGGTGGATGTTGAGCCCACCGGCCTGTAGCTACTACAGTTGTCTCTGTCCCCGCCTTTATGCACCGGTATGACGATCGACGCCCACCATTATGCAGGATGCTGCCCTTCTCCCAGCGATGCATGAAGGAGTTGGGTGAAATTTTTCACCAGAACCTCCGCCAGCGGGTTTGCTATCGGTCCATGGATCTCATCACACCGTGCCGCTTTCGGCCACCCCATCTGTTTCGGTGCGTGCCCCACTTCGTTCTTCGTGAGAACCCCTTCCAACACCCTCAAAATAAGGATGCGCGACATCCTCTTTCCCCCCGAGGAAGCATCTCAGGTAATCCCTGTAGCCAAGTGTGTCCCTAAATCTCAGGGGGCCGTGCGTTTCCGCTTCTTAGCTCTCGTGATCTAACTCCTCCATCGTGATGGTAGCCTCTTCCGTTTGATTCTTCGGAGTGGTCCAGCATATCGTTCAAAGCTCTCGATAACATCAATTCAAGAACTGAAGATACGTGGCCGAAACTCCATCGAGTCGCTTGAGTAACGTGCTGAACCATCCGCCTTGCTTGAATGAGGTCCAGTGGATTATGGCCGAAAGTGTCCTCCGGGGCTGTCTTGTAACCCCAGTCAAGTTAAGGGGCGGTAAGATTTCCCATTACAAGAAGTTTTATCCTGAACCCAACGACCAGACTAAGTGAGTGAAACATTTCCGAGTCTTCCGCTGACGTCGACCCGGGGCCTCGGGCCTTCCCCACAAATGTTGCGAAGTTGACTCCCCTGTTTGTGGCCTTCTTGCGCATCGTAATTTCCAGCTATCAGGATCAACGTACTGCCTCGTGTTCGATCACCCCCCCCATCCGTTTTGCATAGTGAGTAATCTCGCACCCAAACTTCACTGGCACTCTCTTCCAGTTGTGGCCCGATCTCGGTAACAGCCACTAAGTTCACATCCAGGGTCCTGCTATGTAGCCCATGCCATTAATTGCCCACACTTGCGGCATCTTCAAAGGCCATTCTCATCAATCTCGCTTGCCGAAGTAAAGGGTGTGGAAAATGCTTGGAAGCTACTCCCGAGACCCTCCTCCGTATTTTTTCCATGGCATTCGACAACCCTGCCCCGACTTCTCGCTTATTGCGTTCTTGCCTCAGTTTCTCTGTTGTGTGGGAGTAACGAGTATCGGTTCCAGAATTATTCACCGAAATCGCGCCAACCCACTACGCTCACCTGCGGACCAACTACACGAGGCGGCCCTCAGTTTATCTCGCTCGCCCAAATTGGGGATTCTCAGTTTGGGACTTCCAGCCAGGCGGCATTGAAACCTGAAAATCTAACTTATAGTACGATTAGAAGTCTTGAAGATTCGTGCGGGCTCTAGGCCAATGAGCCCTTTTGACCTGGGCCCGTAATTTTCTCTGTCAGTTTGGATGGGAGAAAACCGAGATGGAGCGCGAGAATTCGGGGAATGGAACGGCTTTCAATGTGACACAAGGCAGGGTCACTGTAAGGACTACCAAACTAGGTAGGCGGCCAGTTGCTATTTAATGGGGTATAATCGCTCTAGGCTGGTGTAGTCGAAATTCAGCTTGGTAATTAGTCCGCTAGTCCTTGCTGGGTATCCAGTTTTTTCTTGGAAATTGATTTCCTGGCTGGTGTTGAGATTTTGGGGTGCTCGTTTAATAGGGACACTACCCTGCGCGTAAGGAAATTGGCTGTCAGGGATACCCAAGGACTCTTCTTGAAAATCATTCGAGTGTGTAGGTTTTGTCGAGAGTGCGTTGAGGTTAAAATACATCTATATGACCTGATGTTAACAGGTGATTCATTAAGTGAAGATCTCCACGGGTGCGTCCCAGGTCAAGGTAGAGGTTTGGCTGTAACAGAGTGGATGGGAAAGGCAGGTATGTGTTCCCAAACAGATTTTTCCTTAAGATCCCCTGAATCCATTCCACTGACTTCCGATTCCCAACAAGTCCAGTGTAGACGATTTGGCTGCGGTAATCTAGGAGGGGCTGAATGAAGGTGTTGAGGGCCATGAGGCATTTATCAATTGGATTACATGCGAAATAAATCTGGATCAGATTTTGAACTCGGAAAGCTGCCTCGGTGGTAAGCTGCTTTGGATGAAAGAAATAAAGATTATTGTCAAGCTAAATTCCGATAATGGCAATAATAATATGTATTTCTAGGATTGCAAGGGGTAAGTGCAAGGCGAGATCAAACTTGTACATGGGTGATGCAAAGAAAAAGCGAGAAACAGAAGTCACCAGGAATTATGGGTATGTGTGCAACCTTGGAATATTCGGGAAGCACAATTTGAAGAAGGACGAAGGTGTGCAACGTAAAACACAAAACATATATATATAAATCCATAAGCAAAATGGAACAAACAGTCTAACAAGGTCATGCTGGGTTATCTTGGACTGCTAATGAACAGCAGACTGCAAGCCACCTGGTGTTTAAGAGCGCCGAAAGTGCGTATCTCAAAGGCAAATGTGGCTGGAGTTGCTAGACGTTAAGAGCGCTACTTATTGGCGAGAAACGGTAAACTCAGGATAACAGAACCAATGGAAATACGATAATCGAATGTGAATTGGTCACAACCGAGCGAAACGTCATGCAAAGTGGGGAAGATTGTTGCATTTAACAAAAAACAAAGGGTCAATAAAATTTCGAATTAGGCAGAAGAGTACTATCAAGATTATGCCGAACTAGTTGAAGGATGAGATTTTGTGAAACGTTTTGCATAAAAATACGGTATTCCCGAGACTACTGATTGCATTCATATGCGGCTGGTGGCAAACAGGAGAGAGCTGCAGTGGAGTAGAAAAAGCTTATGTAATAATCAAAGCAGTTCTGAAGTACACTAGACATGGAATTTCGCCCCTGCTGTCATTTTATTGTCCCAGTTTTTGATCCTAGACAATAGTATGGGTGAGGAATTAAAGGATAGAGTGAGCCACTTCAGCGACAATAGAAATTGTGCCTTTGCCGAATCATGCAGATCAAGGCAGGGGCTATCCGAGGGGATCGGTGG
The DNA here is from genome assembly GCA_008360955.1 of Fasciolopsis buskii. NCBI lineage: Eukaryota > Metazoa > Platyhelminthes > Trematoda > Plagiorchiida > Fasciolidae > Fasciolopsis > Fasciolopsis buskii. The sequence goes on along the minus strand of LUCM01008266.1, from coordinate 12,487 downwards.
CGTAGTTTCGGGGGAGTGGATCAGTAATGTCTCCCTTCTTTCATTCCCATTGTGCGCGTTTGCACTTATGTCTTGTCAAAAGTCTACTATCAAGCTTCTGGACCCATCCTTGCACATCTAAACGCACCGTGGATACAAACTGGACAAGAGCTCAGATCAAATATCCCTGGACGGAAAAATTCGGCCTGCTCCATGGCCGCAATGAGGTGGACATTGCTTTTAACCTGCATGATTGACAAACGTAAACTGATGACCCTATTGCAAGTCTGTCTAGATATCGAGACCACATAATGTGAACCACCATGCTTGCGTCTCTTTGAGTAGACTGATCTACCCAATTACGCAGATTTGCTGGTGGAGCTGCCCGCCCGTGGCAAACGCACCCACCACGTTGACACCCAACCGCCACGAATGTGTCCACACTCAAGTCTCAGTTTTAGATGCCGCCACCATCATCTGCCGCGAGCTCCACCCCTAATTTCTCCCTCGACAACCGCGGCTTTCAGTATACCGGCCACTGCTATCGGTTAGCACCCCAAACGCAAGCAATAGGAGCAAAGACACGTACTTTGTTTCACGCTGGCGTACCAGCGTCAGATATATTACTAAACTCATACCACACTTATCGCCACTCTCCTCAATGCCGATGAATTTCCATTCATCACGCCTTTTAACAATGATTGGTCACAACGTTTCATCAATGTTCTTCGTCCCTCCCCATTTCCGAAGGGTTTTTAATTATTACCTTGGATCCAGGATCCACGGTGAAATGAACGACGTTATTTCTCATTCACATTTTAACACTGAGTATCTGTCGACCATCGACACTAAATCCGACCACCGCGGACATATGTCAACATGCGCCGCCATCCTCCCATTAATCTCCGTGCCGCTAAAAGGCATCGTTGGTGCGTGTAAACACCTTGTTCCCCTTAGAATGCTATTTTTGCTATTTCTCTTCATTTTGTCCTCACATTGATACTTACTTTTACATGTGAGTAGCAATAGCCCTATTACATTTGTTCATGAAACCAAGCATGCCTCTCTAAGTATTCGAGAAATATACCAAAATATATTACATTCCTACTCGCTGTAACGAAAGCTTTCAGCTCCCATTTCCGCAGTCTCTTTGGCGCAAACCCTGTAGTCACCTATCTCCTCCTCTGCCTTGCATCCAAAGCAACCAAATCGTGTGACGTTGTTGTTTTGACGGTTTCAGTTTCTCCATGTGTCCCACGCCTGAACCCATATTGGTCCATGAACCTGGGCTCATTACATTACCGCTTCTGAAAAGAGGCGGTGGTTACCATAGCGGCTTATCAAACCACCATCCTTTAAAGATATGCGGACAGCTGCGTCTTCCGAAAATGCAGAAGGATGGCTACCACTAGACCTATTTTTAATGGAGGATAGCTTGGTTCTCTTATCTGGCGATCGACAAATTAGTCTAACCATCAACCGGAGAAATTGTTGATCGCCTTCCTAAAAGCTTCTGCTCCAGTGCCTCCCTTCAAAAAGCGTTCTGGAGCCTTCCAAACATGATTTCCTTTCCGATAGACCACGCATACATAATGTACTTGCCGGAATGGACAGGCTCGAGGAGTCACGCGACGGTGGCCCAATTTCGTGAGCTTTCTTTATCGACTTCGCCAAAGCCCCCCGTAGCGTTTCCTACATTTTGCTTCTCCATGAGCTCAAAAACTGTGGCTTGTTATTTTCATGCTATAATTCTTAATCCGTCTTCTGGCCAGTGGAACCTCAAAGTTGGAAGTAGGGTACGCCTTCCCACAACCAGTACCAGTCATTACGGGAGAGCTACAAAAATCGAGAATAGGCCCCTTCTCTTTCTAGCTTACATCAGACACCTACCTCATATCCTCCTCAAGAACATTACCCTGCGTGAGAATTGCATGACCTTCTAGATCACCAATCCCGAGCCTTTACCCTCGGCCTGCGACAACCACAACAGATGGCCCAAAGACTGGAGCTTTCTCATAAACGTCCATAAATCCTCAAGCATGGACTCTGGCAGGCAAACCGACTCGGGTTTCCTACCAACGAGGCTCCCAACTTGGCCAGAGGTGATCGTCACGGGGTATTTGCGTCTGCGCTACAGCCGTTTGTTGTAACCCTTGTTGTTTTGGTTAATTAGGGTATTATTATGGTATTATTGGCAGTGCCGCGGTCACTTTCCTGGGAATAAAACTTCCAAAAATCATTCTGAGCATCAGCTTTTGACCTCATCCTCTGCTGACCATTCTGCCAAAATTTAGTTCGAACCTGCACTGTCCCGACTTTAGCTCTAGCTTACCCCATATGTAAATGCTTTCATGCTGCCTACCAGAACTTCAATCTATCCGATAACTTGCTATTAAGAGCAAACCTACCACTTGACATTATTACAAACTTCTTCATGACACCATCCTTCTGTCCATTTGTCAGTTATCAATCTTTTTGGTTGGTCTTCATCTCCTCAACTTATGACTTCCCGAGCACAGCCAAAGCGAAGCAAATGCCTTGCCGCTCTGTCCAGTAAACTATCAGAAACTCTAACTCCCGCTTATGGACATATTTGATAAGTCTGCTACGAAAGACATGGAAGTCTCAAAACGGCTATGAGGCTTAAAAAACAGACACGTGTTTGCGTTGGAACGTTGAGGTTGCGGGTTGGAATGATCCCACAGCCAGCCAATCGCCTCACTTGGCAACACTTTGCTAGCCGCGGCTCCTTCCTGAAAATTGATGTACGTCGTTATTTCATTAGTAAAGGAAGTAAAAGATAAAAGATTTGTCATTGGAGCTGTCTAGATTAGCCAGTCCCATTAACCCATTCAGTTACACTGCGGTCAGCAATCTCACCGCCTCAAGGGGCTTTTTTGACTCCGGAAATAAAGAGGCCCATAAATGCTTTGCGAATGCCAGGAACGCTGTTGATTTTGATATAACTAACTGCTTCTCACTGCTTTCGGATAATTCTACCGTACCTCTTGCTCAAACAGCGTTTGCAACCCGTTCACCCCCTTATTTTTTATTCATAAGGCCAAATTTCGATGGAACGATCTTCCTGTTTTCCTCGCTTCAACGACAAATGCAACCTTAAGATAGTACGCAAACCAGACAACATCGCTCCTTCATGTTTCAGAATCCTCGCACATGATTTACGAGCTATTTTCCGTTCCTACTTCAAAGGGGCGGCCAAAATATACTAGCTCCTCGCTCCTACCGGGATGCTGCTAGCCAGATCTGGCGCTCCAGTACTGGTTCAAACAACCGAAAATACGCCATTGATCACAGTGTATACCCCTGCGTATATCTCCATGACTGGGCAAAATCATGGTCACTACTGCCACCGAACTTACCTATGCACCCCTTGGAAATTCTTTACCTACACCGCCGTCTAGGATGAAAAAGTGAGACAACGAAAAAATATAGATAGTGAACGTTTATTTCTTGACTTTTGAGAGACGTGCGCAAAGCAAGATTAAATTCTTACAAGAATGGCAATTTGGAGTCATAGAATGCAAGAAAAAGATACGAAGATGCAATGTATCTGTTTTTTAATGATCAAAAACTGCGACACGATAGGGTTGAAAGTTTTTAAATTGCCAGATAATCCTTCACCAACACTTTCTGGGGCTGATTATCAATTGCGCACTGCGAGCAAATCTATGTTTAAATACGCCATAGATGTTTATCGCGGGTGCAAAATTTAGCTGTGAAGCAATGCAGACGTTGCCCTATGGTGGAGTTCCTCAAAAATTAGGAGGATCGTATGGTGAATATGAGGATCAATGCGGATGTAATAAAGGGATGGAGATGAGTAAAACCACAGTGGATATCATACGAGGTTTATAAAGAGTAGCAATTAACTTCATTGAGGATTAAACATCATGTTGAAGATGGAGCAGTGCGAAACCTTCAAGGTTGTACCAAACTATTTGGGGGACGAAATTACATAAGAAGAATGGTCACTGGACTTATGCGGCTAGGCGCGGAGTGTGGTGTGTGGCGGAAAGAAAACGAGTCCGTGACAATTACAATCCGTCCTTAAATGCACCTACAATGAATGGCTTGTATTTTTTATTCATCTCCACTACGTAACTCTCTTGATTATCGAGTATCCCGGCCAACAGGTGGCGACGACCATGTTAGTGACGAAACTTCCACGTTGAAAAGTCGCTCCTGTGAAGCTAAAAAAGAATTGTTACGGAAATGGAATGAATATGTTATTGGGCGTTTTCCGGAAATTAAGAAAATGATAATCTGGATAACGTGATCACTGTTTAAACGGGCGATTTTGGGTATAAATTTATGTGAAAGCGGAAACTGCGTCAGTTGCGCTGCCATGGCTGTCATGGCTGTTCGTGCGCACGCTACTGCTGCCCATATTGATGATTCTGAAGTGTTTAGACATTACGTTCGCCATTTTGATGCTAGTTTTTCCGACTTTGAATCCGATTTTAGGGTTTTCCAACATAAGATGCTTACGTCGTTTTATAAATATCACAGTGTCAGCTCCGGAAATTGGCCCTGAGAGCTTCCGAGGTCTCTTCCGTCTTCTTTTCTCTACTATAGGATCAAGTACTGCTGTGTGCATAAACGCTGCAGAAATCAAACTGATCGTCGGTAAGTCTATTATTTTTGCAAGCAATATTTATTTGCAGGTTTCCAAATATTGACCGCCCGGCATTCGTCATGTTGCGTGCAGTTAGCAAGTAATGTCAGGTGGTAAAATGTTGTCTCCAACACAATCATTCTTTCCATCGGTCTCATTACCGTTATTAAGTGCGCAATCGTAAGCTAAGCCCAGAGCAGGAGGCGCACGTAATTAACCTGATGGAAGTTTTTGGAAGTTCTAGAGAGGTTTGTCGATATGCGCGGGATAAGTTCGACCTCCTAGTTACAGTTCGGGATATTATTAGTCATAGGCGTAAATTCCGATTAATGGATGACCGGGACGACGTTGTCCGTGTTAAAGATTTATTACGAGGACAACGTAGTCTCAGGTTACTCAAACGGGAGGATGTAGTTAGGTTTGAGTTTTTCGTGCCTGATGGTGTTAGGCATTTAGCTGAACGTTACTGCGAGGTGATGTTAGCAGATGCGACCCACCAGCTTAACTGCGGTGGGTACGTCCTGTGGCATGCGATGATAGTAGACGATAGTGGTTTAGGACCGTCATTGTTTTATGCTTTGCTCCCTAACGAAAGTGGAGCAAGCTACCGCAGGGCGATTATTGCTATGAAGGATATGTTGCCCGTGACGGGTAAGGTTAGGACGATAATTGTCGACGGCAGCTTGGCGCAGTTGAACGCGTTTCAAGCGGCATACCCGGAAGCATGTGTAATATTGTGCAGGTTTCATGTCCTCATGGACATGCGCCGTCGCTGCGGTAGCCTTCCGGCAAGTGTCGAAGGGGACAGGAAGCACATTCATCAATGGATGCGCAATTTATTCCTTGCATCTACGAAGGTCGACTTTGATAAGTTTAAGGCTGCAATAGGAGTTCGGTGTCCGTCGACGCTTACGTACCTTCAAGGTGGGTGGCTGCCGCAGGAGTCTATGTGGGCTATGTACAGAGGAACTATGCGCCTTCTGCAGACTGCAAAAGCCCGTGGTGGATTTGGACAAAACAACAGAGTGGGTGCAGTGCGACTTATGTCAACGTTGGATTCACTCGCAATGCGCCAACTACCTGGGAGAAGAGTTGTACATGTGTCCATTGTCTATCAGCGTAAGGCAAGTGTTAATAATTTTAATATTCACCATTTCCATTGCAGGTTAACCTGAAGAGCCCAAGATGACGTCGGACGGACGAAGATGATAAAGAGGACCCCGGATGCCCACGGAAGACGACGGATGTGCAAGGAACAAGGACCGCGGGAGGGACGGGATTGACGAGAACGCCTCCACGGCCCATATGGGGCCACCACTATTTGATTACTGTCACTGATTTCCAAAATCGATTATTTCTGTTATGACTTCATTGTGTGTATTAGGTTGTTGGTCCGTGAGTCTTCTTTCACGTGCGCAACAAAGGTTGGGGTTTCGGTGCTCATTCGTTTGGAAGTAGTAAAACTAGTCCACTCTACGCATGCGAATTTTAGAAGTGTATGCTGAGGCAGACAGGTTTGCGCTTGTCTAGGGATGCTTATAGGTGTCGTTCGCCATACATACCTGGCCAAAGACAGATGGCGATAGACATGACAAGGGGTTGGCAGAGGGGTCGTACGTTTTGCCGTTGGGCATTTAACGTTAATATGACTACCTGAATGGGCAAACTGCAATATATGCATATATCGTACTATTAAGTGGTTAACGGATATATGCATATATTTTCAGATAAGGAAGTCACTGCTTGCGTTGATATTGATTGCTATACCGAGATATGCACATGTAGTCTTCCCATGGGGCCACAAATGTTTAAGGACATCAATTTAATAGGTTTTTTGTGCATGTCGATGCAACAACGTATATGATGTATATGTCCATTGGAAAAATTACATATCTGTATTTATATAGAGATTTATGTATGTATATATAATTATATATGCGCATGTGTCTGCTATGCACACGTATATGGATTTATTACGTTTCGCCATTTAAATGTCCACATTATATACTTATAGGTACACATCTATTTATTTTTCTCTCTGATTGTATATGGACAGATACTTATGTGTACTTGTACATACACGCATTTTGGACACATTTTATCGATTTAATTAATAACTAAACGCATAAAATCGGCGAACTCAATTCATGTAACGATTACGCAGAAAAAATGTATACAAATGTTGCATCACCCTGGTGCATGCCCATGTTTACATGTATTTATACACATTTATACGTATATCTATGCATATGCATAAATTATATTTAGGTAGACATCTTTGCTATCCTCGGCAGACAGATATTTATATGCATTTTCAATTTCCCAGCCATCAACAAAAATACGCAATGCAAAAAGGTCATTTTCACTATCACAGCCAATACGTTTTACGGGTTTGACAAGCTAAATGGACATTTTTTTATTTTTCTGCACAAAACAACATCAATGTTATCCTCCTAGCTTCGCTCCTTCTGATTGATCACTTTCACCACGTTGAAAACTAATAACAGCTGACATTTAACAGCAACCGTTACCAGTTATCGCGGGGTGGACAGTTGGTAAGTATCAGTTATCGCGAATGGATAAGTTGCGTCCAACGGTTTGAACGCCCGCAAAAACATGGCCGTTTCGCGGGGGTGGAAGTTTCGTAAATGCCGACATCCACTGACCGCCAGCCATATTTTGCATTCCTAAAACGCACCTTTGATGCATTCAAGGATAGTATTACTCACAGTACAGGACTGGTAATCAGTCACAAAAAAATCTTTGCAAACCATTATCTAGCTTTGGTTAAAACTCGAAACCCGTGCTCAGGACATCACATTGCCCGCTATGATCTTGTGAGCGAAACCACATTGCATTGCATGTTTGGTTTCTGTTTTCCGTGTCTGCACTGTGCCTTCTTGGCCAAATTTTTATGTCGCCTTGCGAATGACTCTCGTATGTCGAGAAATATATAAAAATCAAGAAACCCTTCAAAATACTTAATGTCGCTCTCACCTCCTCTCCCTTCGATTTATATTGTTCGTATTTCCTGTGCATCATCTACGTTAAAAACTTGATCTTGCCTTGCACATGTCTCTCGCGAATCGAGAAATATACATTATTATCATTATTATTATTATTATTATTATTATTATTATTATTATTATTATTATTATTATTATTATTATTATTATTATACGGTCCGATGCTTGGTCAAAGCCCTGGGTTACCAGGAACAATGTTGTAGAACGTTTTATTCTTTTTTGATCTTGTGCATTGCTTGTTAATTTGTAGATCATGATTGTGCTTCCCGAGTAATCCAAGAAAGCACACATCGCCACATCTATTCTGATTTCTCTAATTGGCTATTCCTGTGCATCATCCCTGTACAACTTTAATGTACCCTTGCGAACGCGGCTCGAAAATCAAGAAATATGCATTTTTATTATCATATCACCCGTACTCAAATGAGGATTGGGTGTATGAAACGGGACTGAAAATTTAGAAAAAATATAGTGGCTACTTGGAATCCGAATCTAAGTCGACACCTTGGAGCCTCTACTCCTCGTTCCCCACCGGTACTTCTCCGTCCATTTTAGACAAACCGGAACTCCCATCTGCATCACCGTGTTCCTACATCCTATTTCATAATTTCCCCTATCGCTTTTATTCTGTCTTATTTTATTTTGGCCATTTTCATAAAATAACGAGGCAAACCACCTTCCTCCTTCCCACTTCCAAATTCAAAGTGAACTCTGACACTATTGCATACCACCTGCATACATGTAGGCCCAGATCGGATGCACCTCACCCTAATCCCTCCTTCACAAACAAATCCTGTCGTTCAATAGTTTAGCTTTAGATCCACAAATGTTACTGCTCTTACTGTGAACAAGGGTGCTTACTTACACCTCTTTATCTTACTTTCCAATTAATTATAATACACCCATCATACGATGTGGTATCCAAGCTTTGCCAATGTCTTTAAATGTCCACTTTCACTATTATCTTCATTTCTTTTTCATCATCGTCGTCTCCACCTGCGCAGACGAATTTTGCTCGTTGGAACCACCCCCATTTGCAAATCCAAACGACCCTCCCCAGCTTAAACAAGGTCAAATCCTTGAATTCTATCTCACTCCTCATCAATGTCTCCCTGCGCATTTCAGATAATTCCGACCTCTTGCCCCTTCTTGACCATGGGGTCCTACGCAGTTTATTCCTTTCGTTTTTACTGATCATGCTTCCCGGTCCAGGAAAAAAAGAAAAACAGTCGCTATCACCGGCAACCTTACATTTCATTAACTCTTCTCTTCATGCAAATGACTGGCCTGTAGAAATCACCGTTTCGGACGAACCCAAATGATGCCCTCCAGACGAAATAAGGTGAATGTCTTGGATTCTCTCTATATCATGCCTCATCGATATCTATCCATTTTGGCCAATTCAGACTTCAAACTATCGCCGCGAATATAGAGTCCTATGTGGTATCTTCTCTCCCCATAGTGACCGCTTACATCAACCATACCCACTGGCTCCCGACCATTTCTTGTTTCGAAAGGCACGGCCCCCTAGAGCGACATATAATCCTCGATTACTAAGTGGAATTTAGTCAATCCGTAGTGCATCCATCTTTGTAGTTCGACCATTATTTAGAGCAGCAGCAGTTACTCCCTGTCCGTCCTATTAAATACCGGCTCATTCGCCTTACTCACAGTGTGGACGATCCTACCAAATACCGGTTCATTCGGTTTACTCATAGCGCGAACGATCCACACACTAGACTAGCCAGCCCACGTATTTAAAAACGTATATATATGTCTATAAATAAGAAAACCCAGATTCCTCAGTCACCGTCCGTATATTTTGAATTGTACTATGCGCCCTAGTAACTTCTTTCTCTGAGCTGCCTGTAAGATTGATCGCTTCTTAATCTGCAGCTGGCAGCTAGGCCAGACTGCCGTCCGTCTTTTTTCTCTCTTCCGGGCCTTATAGTCCTGTTTGGATAGAAGCAATTCCCCAATGCTCTGGCGATAATCCGATCCTGGAAAGACGATGTATCCCTTACCATACCATGCTCAAACTCCTTCCACGACACCTCGAGCACGTGGGCGTTACCACAATAGTGCGGGGCGCGGTCATATCCACCGCTTTGGCCGGCGCACATCGGGCGGGCAGCTCGGCTGCAGCGGTGTGCGGGTGCAACTAGGTTGGCGGATTACACCTCCTGCGTTCACCCTCTAACGGTGTTTTTCAGGTTGG